>JAJJWW010004198.1:0-37262 GCA_023531295.1 Papaver armeniacum
GTTGCTACGTAGTTGTAGTGGAGTTTCTAAATTCTATTTCACGTAACAGACCACTTTCCCAGCAGCTCTACATCCTGTAGCTACAGTTTTTGACACACATCTCATGGAATACCTGAGAAGTATTATAGTAGGAGATGGTGCAGGTTTTGGCACTATTCCCCAACGTTTGGTGATAGACGCATTTATGTGTCTAATTTGTTCTCAATGTTTCGCATTGTTAGTACTCGTTTTTGTCCTTATTATGGTGTTTTGTGTGTTTGTAGGTATTTTTTGGAAATAAAGATTGTTGGAAAATTCGGCTCGAAAAGTTGTTCGGAGCACCTCCGGAGGACACATGTTATTCGGACTCCCACTTTGGATAAGGGGTAACTCAATTACTAAGGGGCACCTCTGTTGAGCACTTGCTATTCACACCCCTAGTTTCGTTAGGGGACACCATCTTCATCGTTTGAATGTTGGTTTTGGGGGGAAAAAAATTAATGAGTTATGACAGATTCTTGGTTCGAGCTTTGGAGTTGTTTTAGAGCGAGCGATTCAATGGTCGAAACTTCTTGGGATGGTCTGTTTGGGCTTAACGAGACTTGGTGTATGTATTTGGTTGGATCGAATTTGGTCAGTATAATCCAAACGAAGAGAACAGAGGTGCGTGTGCAAGGGAGGAGTTATTCACGGGATGACGGTGTAGATACGTGTGTTTGGACGCCGCGAAGCATGGAGAAGTAAAAAGGGAAGTTTCAAAGCACTATCAAACACTCGTTGACAGAGTGGGAAGTTAATTCAGGGAAGAAATCTCGTGGCTGGCAAGAAAAATATTTTCCGAGTAAATGAAAATTTTCCGGAGTAATGAGCGAAGATTCTTGTCCAAGTTGAGTATATAAAGGTTGTTGGGGTCGATAAGAAGGAATACGGAGAGTTTGGGAGGTTTTAGAGCAACCATAGAGCAATAAAAATCGAGTTGGAGAATTCTGCTGCTGCTGCTGCCATTGAAGAACACGAAGAACATTCAACGCACGCCGGACCGTCGTTTTTGCTACAGTGCTTACGACTCGCATCCGTGGGTCGTAATACGGAGGCAGACTTAAAAGCAACAGTAACAGTTTTTAACCTTCTTTTAACATGATGTTTGCAACACTTATAATCGTTGCAAACACCCAATTTTCATCATTTTCTCCATTTCATCATTTGTACACCTCCTTGAGCAATAAAAATGAGTTTTGAGCATGTTTCCAACATGATGAGAGGCTAATTCTCCCACAACCAAGGCAATGAGGAAGCTATTTATGCATGAATAATTGGTAACTATTTTATTTTCTAATTTATAATTAATAATTCACTCAATCACTGCTTTTGCAGAGTTTTAATTATTTGCAAAATTCTTTTCATTAGTTGTGATTCAATTAGATAGGTTATGCTTTGTATTAAGATAATCTATGCTTAGGGATACAATTAATTTTTGAGATTTTGACTGATTATTTGCGAATTAAGAAACAAGGGATTTTAAAAAAATAAGATAATTATAGTTTTGTGTTATTCACCATAAATTATTCATGTGTAATAGTGGAATCAGTGTCTTGGTTATTTTCTCATATGTTGAATCAATTTTGTGTTAAGTTTTCTTTATTATTAATTTTTATAAGTCTAAAATCTTTTGCTTTCACAAGTCTCAACGAACCTTTTTACTACAACATTATTGAGTCACATCAATTTTTGGCGCCTTGACGCGGGCTTGTCTTTAGGCTAGAGTTTTTAGATTTTCTTTTAGGTTTTTATTTATTTGTTCTTCTTTACGTTTTTGGGTTTTTGTCTTTTCCTTTCAGATTTTGGGATTTGGAGCGAAAGAAAAATTTGCCAAAGCTTTTGGTGGATACTTAAAGATTTGGAATTAAAGACAAAGCGAAAGGAGCGAAAGAAGAAGATTTTTTATATTTTATAAAAAAAGAGAAAAAAAAAAAGAGAGAGGCATTTTTATTATTTTTTTTAGATATTTTTATTTTTTTTTAGACTTTCCTTTTCTTTTGCGCCTTTATTTTTGGACTTTGGACTTGGACATTTGGACATTCTTTTATTTTTAAACCCTACGGAAGGGTAGTATTAAATATAAACTGTGTGCAGAGAAGGACGGTGATTACGATATCACCTCGGCCCCTCAGGTTCGTACATGACATAGGAGTCGTGGCCCAAGTGGACTACAACGGTTCATCCCCCGTCTGGTACGAGAGGTAAGTTTGTCGAAACACTCGCGAATCCCCTGCCAGCGAGTTACTGTCTTCCTTCGTGTGAATATATGTTGAGGACTTGAAAACGGCTGTTTTAATTTCCTAGTAAAGGGCAAGGACTGGCCATATAAGATAAGGGTTCGGATTTCATCACCGTTCTCTTCTTGCCCGCCTTAGGAAAACGATACTTAACGCGAACCTAAGCTTTAAAATTTGGAATAGAACGAGACCGATAGGGTAACGAGCTTAGTAGGAAAGTCTCTCGAAAAATATTGGTTACTCTTTTAGCATACTTCGAAGTTCATGATGGTTTATGTGAAGTTGAATGCGTGACTGCGCCGCCTTGTAATAGCGGTGAGGCCTTGGGTATCAAAGCTCCACTGAGCTTCCCTCGCCTTGATTCAACTTACTTTGACTCGGATTGATCCAGAGGGGTTTGCTTAAATTGTAACGAATTCCCTTTCGAAGGATTAGAAGCTGGTCTAGAAAACAATCTAAGTGGAGCCATCATGCTTTTTGTTTGCTAGATATCATTAGGTTTGTTGTGGTGGAGTCAGCCTTGTTTGTGTTTGCATAGAACTTCCCTTCCTTTTAGGATTTTTCTTTTTCTTTGTTTTTCTAGTGTATGCCCGAGGTCATTAAAGAACGGGCTTGGAAAAGAAACACTCTAGGTCATTTGATTAGTGACAAACCTAGTAGTTCTTCTTGTGAAGGCGGGGAACTCGAAGACTCTTCTTTTGAGAGCCCCGTTTTTGGAAACTTCGATTTGAGAATCTGTCTCTTAGTGAGGAAAGTACCCCTAGTACTTGATTCGCCAACGATGGAAACTTTGAAAGATTACATGTTCCCAACTGGGACCAACCGAGCTTCATGCATTAAATTGCCAGCCAATACGGCTAACTTCGAGATAAAAGCTAGTATCCTTCAGATGATCCCTATATTCTTAGGAAAAGATGATGAGAACCCTTATTTTCATATTAGGGACTTTGAGGAAATTTGTGGGAAGGTTAGAATAAAAGACCTTCTTGATGAAGTTTTGAAACTTAAGATGTTCCCCTTTTCCTTAAAAGATAAAGCCAAGACACAGCTAAACAACTTACCATCTGGATCCATTGAAACATGGCAGGAACTTATTGTCGCTTTCTATATGAAATTCTACCCTAAGCATAAAACTGCAAATGTTAGGGCGTAAAATTAGTGCTAGTGTGCAACAAGAGGGAGAGTCTCTTTATAGGTTTTTAGAGAGATTCAATGATCTCCTATCTCAGTGTCCTCACCATGGATTTGATAAGATGAAACTTGTAGGGATTATTTATGATGGTTTAGACTATTCGACCAAAGCAATGGTCGAGTCTATGTGTGCTGGTGAGTTTACTAATAAAAGTGCGGAGGATGCCTTTACCTTCTTAGGAGTTGTTGCTGAGAAATCCCAACAGTGGGAGTCTTGTGTTGAACCCCCTAAAAGACTCTTGGTTAATATAAGTAGCACCAATATGGTAGATACAACAACTTCGGGTCGATGCTAAGTTTGTTGCTTTGTCCGGAAGGTTAGAAGCTTTGGAAATGGTTCGGTCTAAAAATAGGTCCCTTGGTGAACCTAATAGAACCTCTCAAGTATCTAGTTGTGGAATAGAGTCCGATAACTCATTTTGGGAAGGTCAGGGTTAGTGAAGAGCAAGCTCATGCTGTCTATAACAATGCTAGGTTTGAGAACCGTCAGAAGTATGACCCATACTCAGAGACCTACAACCCCGGTTGGATAAACCATCCTAACTTCTCTTGGTCTAAGGGCCAGAATCAAAGTCAGCCTAGTAATTCTCAACCTCCCAGGGTTTTGGTTATGCTAAGAACTCTTCAGTCAACCCCATGACTCAGAACCCTTCGAGAGTAGAATGACTAGCTTAGAGGAATCTCTTAGTATACTAAAAAAGAGCCAGGATATGTTAACACAGAGCCAGGAAATGTTAGTAAAGAGCCAGGTAATTTTCAAGAGGAAACCAAGCAGAATTTTAAGAATAATTCCCAGTCCCTTGCTAAATTAGAACTTCAAGTCGGCCAAATAGCTAAGTTCCTTAGTGAGAGAGAAGATGGAAGATTCCCTAGTCATACTGATCCTAACCCTAAAGGAGAGAAATTGTACAATCATGTGAATTCTATTACAACCCTTAGGAGTGGGAAAGAAAGTTGACAATAAGGTCGCCATGCCCGAAAGTGAACATGCTGTAGTTCACCCTTCGAGCGAGGAAAATGAGGAGACTGATAAAGTCTCTAATGAGACCAATGAGGGTCATATTAAACCAGGCTTTGTTCCCGAGAGCCCCGTTCCCCATTTGCTAGTTCCAACTAGGAGGAGTCCAACTTTAATGATATATTGGAGGTTTTAAGCAGGTTACTATCAACCTCCCATTGTTGGATGCGATTAAGCGATTCCCGCTTATGCCAAGTTTCTTAAGGACTTGTGTACACGAAAGCGTAAGCTTAGTGTTCAAAAGAAAGCCTTCCTAGCTAGTCACGTGAGTTCTATTATTCAGAATACCACTACTCCTAAGTATAAAGACCCAGGGTCCCCTACTATTTCTTGCACAATAGGTAAATACCGTGTTGAGAAAGCTTTTCTTGACTTAGGAGCCAGTGTGAACTTACTCCCATACCATGTGTACCTTAAGCTAGGACTTGGTGAGATGAAACCTACCCAGATGACTCTTCAGTTAGCTGATAGGTCCGTTAAAATTCCTCGGGGTGTGATCGAGGATGTTCTCATAGAGGTCGACAAGTTTATTTATCCGGTGGATTTTGTTATCCTAGATACCCAACCTGTCCCTGACCCAGAGAACCAGATACCGGTAATTTTAGGTCGCCCGTTTTTAGCTACATCCAATGCGATCATTAACTGTCGAACTGGTATTATGAATTTGTCTTTTGGTAATATGACTATTGAGCTGAACGTCTTTCATATTAGTAAGCTACCCTCTGAACTAGATGACTCGAGCATAGAAGAGGTGAACATGATAGGAACATTAGTCGAGGAGTCATTACCAAACACTTTGTTAGAAGATCCATTAGAGAAATGCCTAGCTCACTTTGGGATTGATTTTGATGATGATGATGTGATTAATGAGGTGAATGCTTTGTTAGATTCAACCCCTTTGTTAGACACTAGTAATGGATGGAAACCTAAGTTCGAACCACTACCAGTTTCTAAATCTACCCTAGTTCCTTCGTTAGAAGAGCCTCCTAAGTTGGACCTAAAACCATTGCCAGATACCCCGAAGTATGTGTTTTTAGGCCCATCTGAAACTTTACCTGTGATTGTTGCTTCCGACTTGGATAGTGATCAGGAAAGTAGGCTAGTGACCGTCCTTCAAAACAACAAGGAAGCTTTAGGGTGGACCAGAGCAGACATTATGGCTATAAGTCCTACAGTTTGTATGCATCAGATTTATTTAGAGGAAGATACCAAACCTTCTAGGGAGATGCAACGAAGACTAAACCCTAATATGAAAGAAGTAGTTCGAACCGAGATCCTTAAGTTGTTAGATGCATGCATTATCTACCCCATTTCAGACAGTAAGTGGGTCATCCCCGTTCAGGTTGTTCCCAAGAAATCCGGTATTAATGTAGTCCAGAATGAGAACAATGAGTTAATCCCTACCCGAGTGACCACGGGTTGGCGTGTTTGTATTGACTATAGGAAATTGAACAAGGTCACTAGGAAGGACCACTTTCCCCTTCCCTTCATCGACCGGATGCTTGAGAGATTAGCTGGACATAGTCATTACTCGCTTTCTAGATGGCTACTCTGGCTATAATCAGATCGTTATTGCCCCAGAAGACCAGGAGAAAACCACTTTTACCTGTCCCTTTGGTACCTTTGCGTATAGACGCATGCCTTTTGGGCTATGTAACGCCCCTGCGACTTTTCAGTGTTGCATGATGAGCATATTTTCAGATATGGTAGAACGGTTCTTGGAGGTCTTTATGGATGATTTTTCAGTGTTTGGTTCGTCTTTCGATGAGTACTTGCATCATTTGTCATTAGTGTTGACTAGATGTAAGGAAAAGAATCTAGTGCTTAATTGGGAGAAATGTCATTTCATGGTTCAATCAGGAATTGTTTTAGGGCATATCGTATCTTCTAAGGGTATAGAGGTAGATAAAGCCAAAGTTGACCTTATTAAGACTTTACAGGTCCCAAAAACCGTAAAAGATATTAGGTCATTCTTAGGGCATGCTGGTTTTTATCGTCGATTCATTAAGGATTTTAGCTTGATTTCTAGACCTCTTTGCAATTTGCTTGCAAAAGATGTTAAGTTTGTCTTTGATGATGCTTGTTTAGAGGCTTTTGAGAAGCTTAAGACTTTACTCACTACCGCCCCCATAGTCCAGGCACCTAACTGGAACCTACCCTTTGAGATCATGTGCGATGCTTCAGATTATGCTATTGGTGTTGTGCTAGGTCAGCGAGAAAACAAATTACTTCATGTGATTTACTATGCTAGCAAAACTCTGAATGATTCCCAGTTGAACTATACCACTACGAGAGAAGGAAGCGTTGGCCATTGTGTTTGCCTTAGACAAGTTTAGACCCTATCTCTTAGGTTCTAAGATCGTAATCTATACCGATCATGCTGCTTTGAAATACCTTTTGTCTAAGAAGGATACCAAACCTAGATTGATTAGATGGATCCTTTTATTACAAGAATTTTGTCCAGACATTAGAGACAAAAAGGGTGCAGAAAATGTAGTAGCAGACCACTTGTCTAGGCTAGTTGTTAGTTCCCCTAATGATTCCCTTCATATAAGGGATAGCTTTCCTGATGAACAATTGTTCTCTGTTTCCCAATCACCTTGGTATGCAAATATAGTGAATTATCTTGTTCTTCGGGTCGAATGCCCCAACATTGGGGTAAACAAGATCGTTCTAGGTTTTTAGCCGAGGTTAAGCACTTCTTTTGGGATGATCCTTATTTATTTAAGTATTGTCCGGACAGATTATTAGGAGATGTATACCCGAGAGTGACCAGTCCAGTATTATTTCCTTTTGTCATGATCATGCTTGTGGGGGTCACTTTAGTACTAAGAAGACTGCTGCTAAGATATTGCAGTGTGGATTCTACTGGCCGTCGTTGTTTAAAGACTCCCACAATTACTGTGTTACTTGTGAACGTTGCCAGAAATTAGGAACCATTTCCCGTAGGAACATGATGCCCTTGAACCCTATTTTAATCGTTGAGGTCTTCGATGTGTGGGGTATTGACTTTATGGGTCCGTTTCCTAATTCTTTTGGTAACTTATTGTTGATGGTGGATTTTCGTTTAAGGTTATATTTGTAAAAACCGAGAAAATCATGCGCCGACATCTTGTAAAAGATAAAGCCATCTATAAGTGTTGGATACTCCCTCACTTGATTCACCAAGAATGGAACTTGTAGCAACGGTCCCATTCTCGTGAATTTCATATCAGCCTTGTATTTCGTACTCATTATCGGTGTGGCATGACGACCGAGTGTTACTCTTACGAGAGTAACACGAACCAACAAGCACTATAATGAATCATTATCGTGTGGCATGACGACCGAGTGTTACTCTTACGAGTAACACGAACCTCCAAACACTATAATGAAATCATGTACGAAATACCGTGCACAGTGATTCTCGGTGTGTTATACTAGCCCGAGCCCTCTCGGTGTGTTATACTAGCCCGATTGAGCCCCTCTCGGTGTGTTATACTAGTCGATTGAGCATCCGGCACCGACCATATCAGTCGGATATGATCTGATCGTGAGCCATCCAACTCCACAAGCATGATTGGATGACCCCGAGATCAATTCCATCACCCCCAAGCGGTATGGAATACACACAGCCGACCCCGCATGGTCGACCATTGGCCTTCGCTTGCCAAGAAACCGTCCATACCAAGCATTATGGACGGAAAACCCTAAATTAGGGTTTGCGGCATATTACATGTGCCGCAAAACGGTCTCAACCATCCATCTTCGCAGGTATAGATGGAGGGTGTAGATGCAGACTCAAAGGGCCCGGAGCATGTCGACACAATCACCATGTGACCGCCTACATACATGACCAGTCGGTCAAAACCAACCATGATTGGTTACAACAAATTCGTCCGCCTGAAAGAGCATGGTCGCACGGCTTTGCAAGCCAAAATTAGGGTTCAAGCCATCACGCGCGTCCATCTTCTCCGGCACGAATGGAGGGTCACAGATTAGATTGAGCAAGGGTCGGTCACACCAGCATGACCACCGTGAGCTCATCTACCTCCTCATGCGGTCGGCCAAGGCATATCATGCCTGGCCAATCCAAAACGCCCGCTCAAACATGCGTGGTTACACTTCCCAAATTGCAAATCGATCTCGACCACTCAACTTCACCGGACGAATTGGGTGGCTTAGATCACGTTTCATGAGACGGTAAGACATAGGCGTGAACATCAACCACCGTCTACACGCCAAACCAACCGGCCAAGACCGACCAAGCTAGGTCGTCTTGGAAAACGCGCCGGAAAAGGGTATGGCGCGCGGCTTCTTGCGGTATCAAACTCTTATCGCAAAATCAATCTCGACCACTCCTCTTTGACGGTCAAATCAAGTGGCCCGGATCGCGCTTTCATGAGGGAACGGAATACAGGCACCTACACCATCATGCCGCCAACACGCATGTATGGTCGGTCCTCTCCAAAATCCTTCCCACGCTTGGTTTCGACCAAGCTAAAGAGTGATGCTTGCGCACCTCTTTAAAAACCCTAATTTCATCAACGACCACAGATGAGTGTCTCAAACATCATCTCGTCCGTCCGACCTCACCAGCTTGGTTATACAACCCTGGTCAGGAGTTATTTGGTTAGTGAGGAGTCATTACCCATCATTGTACCACACCGTAATGCAGTACCTGCATAAAATACACACGGTACTTCACAAGTATCGACTTTCTGAATAACGCAGTTATTCAATTCAGCATTACATGCTATCTTTCGTGGATCCACGATCCACATTCCAGACATCAATCATGTCACAAACTGGGGGATACTTACTGGGGTATTGGTCTGGCGGTTTACAGCGTGCAGCGTGCAACGCGCCATCACAAGAACGTGTTAGGAAGTCATGGACGGTTAGAGATGAACAGGAAAAGTGGGCAAGACTGGTCGTGTGTTACCGACACACAACTCCACTACTCCATCATTTCACTACCTCCACTTCCCACGAGAAACGTGAATGAGGCTCAATGACTTGTATAAATAGGGTCTCCGCCCTATTTCCAAGACAACAAGGGAATAACGGAGAACAACACAAGTTCAGACGACGAAACCAAGTGTTAATACAAACCGTATTCAAACACTCGAGCACGCTTGCATCAACCGTAAGCTTGCTCATCTTTTGTTACAAGTCATAAGCAAGCCAACACCTTCACAATCTCAACACCTTCTTCGCTTCCCTCCCTAAGATCAACCCCATCTCCTTCACTTTGTGACCGAAACAAGTCTGGAACGGCCATTTCTTGGTTTAGGCCGGGCTTGCACAGATTGATCTCTCGAACCTACAAGCACTCACCGCGCAGTGCATTTGTTGAAGGTTTAGATTCATTCCTCATCCACACCCCAAATTACCAAATTCTGCAGGAGTAATTTTCACCCATCAACAATTGGCGACCACAGTGGGAGATTGATCTCTCGGTTACAATAATCGAATTCTCGGGTCGTTTTCGTCTCACGATGTATCCTCACTCGGAATCCGCAGGTGGTTCAGATATCATGGGAAGCATAGCTAGAATGCTGGAGGATGTCTTGGCAAATCAAGTCGGTATCACCAGAAGGCAGAGCGAGACATTTTGCCTTTTGAATGATATGGCGGCACAATTACAAGAAGCATCGACAGGCATCCACTCGGGCAATGCAGAATCTTTAACCAGGAGTCACATCTTTACCGGTGGAGAAGCAAAAGGGCGCGCAACCGCAGGAGACCCAGGGAAGATGAACAACATGGTCCGGTCAACAATGGAGACCCGATGCAACTCCACAGGAGAGGAGACTTATCCAGAATGCTACGATGTCTGCCAGATAAAGAAGGGGAACCTGCAGCCTATGGAGCCTTGCCATAGGATTTATACCTCAAAGCTCTTGCCGAAGCCCTAAGACCTGTCCAATCCGCGTCGGCCTTCCAACCAACTGAAGAAACGCTTGAGGAAGGAGAAATCAATCAAGAAATGCCTGAATACAGAGGATGGGAGCGTTCAATCCGGTCACTCAGCAGTGACATTACGACACCCTCTACATCCCTCTACTTAGGGAGACAATCCGCAAACATGATGGCGCTCGCAAGTCTTCCAACTTCATCTCCTGTTCCATATCAAAGCCACGGGGAGACATCGCAACGCCCGCTAACGCAGGAAAAGCTGGACACAAGGTACTTACATTTCCCCTTCCCAATGAAGAAGATTCTGGAGCTACTGGAGACGTGGGTACGAAACGGAGAGATAAAGCTACCCCCGATACGGCGCCCACCTACTGGTCAAGAAGTAATGGACCCGAGGTACTGTCATTACCACCGGTCCCTTCATCACCCCACCGGTGAGTGCAACGCTTTGAAGCGCATTGTTCAGGAGAAGCTTGGCTCAGAGGGATAGCTTTGAGAAGTTAGTGCGGAGGATTTTCTTGGAGAGGCTACTCCGGTTTGATACAAATGAGGCTTCAAAAGCAAGTAAGTTCTACTCAACAATTTTACAAGAAAGATAGTTTAGAATTCACTGGGGACTTAGCATCCCACACGTGGAGAAAGAGGCTCAGTAATCAAACACCGTGTCTGTTTCATTCATGCTTTCCTTTCACACAACTTTTGCAACTTCATGTGACATGTGCAATCATTCATGACCAAGATGCAAATTTCATTTAAAATAACCTCTTTCAGAAAAAATCATTCACCAAACTATCTCAAAATGAACCAATTCAATTACCTATTAATTCAAAACCGGTAGTCAAAGGAATCCTCACTATCACTCAAAAACAAGAGCATCTAAAAAGACAAGTAGGTAGCTACGATCCTTCAAGGAAAGTCCTTCAGAAAGAACTCGTCCTTCTCCGGGCAAGAGAGACTTTCATCCTTTGAAGTACAACCTGCTTCAGACTTCAATTCCTTAGGGAACTTTTCAACCTCTTCTTCCCCGGCGAGTAACACAAGATACGAAGGGGCTCCGTCCTATAATTTCTGGAGCTACCGTGGTCAATACACCTTATGCAGCCGTCACTTCTACCACTGGGTGCCAGCAGTAGCAGGAGATGTTCCGTAAGTGTAACACCTCCCGTCACTGTGGTCGAGCAGCCGCAAATCCCGACAACTCCTCAAGCGTAATGCCTCCGGTAGTCACGAGCAACAACTTTCACTCCCGCCGGGACGAGGAGCCGGAGGGACGAGAGGAGGACCGCCATCCATTACCATTTCAGACTTGATGGAGAAGCGGGAAGTTCTTGCTAAGACTCAAACGGATATGGCCGCAACTCGTAAAGAGGTATTTCACCGCGCGGACCTACGTGGACCCGATAAAATGAGCGACATCGAGATATGAACGGTCTGTCATGGAGATTCCTACACTGGGACCGATCCTCACAACGATCCTCCCTGTGTCAACAGATTTACTACGAACCAGAGACCAGTGGATTAGGAAGCGGCATCTCTAGTGGAAAGCTTGTGTGAACTCTTGCGCCTCTCAAAGAATCAACGTGCGAGAGATGTTTCCTGTAATTAATAAAATAGCTACGGGACGTACACTGACTCCTTCACGTCCGTAAGTCTTAATCGCATCGAAAACACTCGTAAATAATGTTACATTTACGTAAGACGACATGATGGCAGAAAAAGATCACGACCGGTCCTACATGTTACCGCACACATCAAGGGTTCGAGTTCGGGAGGGCCCTCGTCGACACAGAGCATCTTCCAATGTGATTTCTCTCAAGACTCTCAGACGGCCAAGCTTAGCCCATGCAAGATTGTGCGTCATCCCACCACAATGATGGACTTCGAAGGAAACCAGACAGCACATACGGTGAAGCTTCAACCCATACTCACACCAAAAGGGGACGCACTTTCGAAGCAAGACGTGATTAGAAGGGGAAGACGATATACCGGCGTCATTGTTAGCAATTAGCAGAGAGACCGACACCCGCAGTCTCCGCCCAATGGAATGCTCCAAAAGCGATTCTCCTCTACCGAACATCGACATGTTAGTAAATGCAACCAGCGGACACGGCATGTTCTCCTCCATGGATGGATGTAGCGGTTACAACCAGATAAGGATGTATGAGCGTGACGCAAGGGCATATATCTCACCAACAGGCGATACAACCTTCAGCCTACGTAAGCGGTTCCTCGACAAAGCAAAGGGGAAAACCACCGAGATACAATATTCTCGCGTGTCCGCCAACTCCAACTCCCAGTGCCACATGTACGACTCCCGCAATGATGCAACAACGTTCGAGATATTCCATACCAGGCTCGACAAAACCACTACGAACAAACCATGTAAACCACGCTTGGGGACTGAGGCTCGGCATGAAGTTCCTTCACCGTCAGTCAAGGACTTCTTCAACACGAGAAAGATGGTCTGTCAAGAATCATGGAATTCGCAAGGGTAAATCGAACTGGAGAGGAAGCCACTTCAACTCTCCCTCCCGCAGAAGCTGCTTCAATAGTCTATTCAAGAGACGCCTCAATGCTTTCTCCGGACCCCGTTCGCTTCGGAATCCCGCTTCAAAGACTCTCTCCAGATCTACCTCAACGTTCGCGCTTAAAACCACTTTAATATCCTCTCGAGTCGTTTCAACACTCAAGCTACATCAATAATCTGCACTCTAAGTTATCTTTGATGTACTCATTGCTTAAACGTACGTCTCATCCATCCTTCATGAGGACCCAGCGGAGCATGAAGAACCCTAAAGTCGATATGAGGTGGGTTATCCGGTGGAACGAATATTTTCATAGTTGAAAGGGCGCGGTGAACAGCTCATCATCAACGTTCGGCATATCTTTGAAGCTATCAACACTTCCTGACTTGACACCAGCATTATCTCCAGAAGACATCTCAACAGGGATTCTTTCTACCGCAATGAAATAAAAGACAGGAGTTAGAACTTGTATGAAAGCATATGAGAAGTGTCGCCACACACGGCAAGACACAACTCACACAATGGCCAGTCCAAACATCATTCAAGTCTGGTATTGCTCAAGTCAAAAGGCTGGTATTGCTCAAGTCGCAAAGGCTGGTGTTAATCACGACATAAGGCTGGTATAATAGGCGCACACAGCAGGGCCGGTTTCAGTCGAAGCACATGGCTGACGTTTGAAGCATGTACACAGTAGACCCACTTTCAACCGAAGCAGACACAACAAGCCCACGTTCGATCAAGCAGGCGCAGTAACCCCACGAACGAAGCAGGCGCAACAGTCAGTCGATTAGGCACATCCCCACGATTGAACGAAGCAGGCGCAATAGCCCCTCGACCGAAGCAGTCATAGCAAGGTCGATCGAAGCAGGCAAGACCGACATCATACTAGGGAAACGCTCTCCTATATGCCTTTTGAACGTGACATACTCCAAGGACAGGATGACCCGTCCCTCATGGTAACATCTAACTTTGCCTTACAAGTTTTATCTTTAACCGTCACCATCTCATGCCTACCACACAATAGTGTAACCATTATGTGCTAGGCAGGGGACTTAATGTTGATGGTGGATTTTCGTTTAAGGTTATATTTGTAAAAACCAGAGAAAATCATGCGCTGACATCTTGTAAAAGATAAAGCCATCTATAAGTGTTGGATACTCCCTCACTTGATTCACCAAGAATGGAACTTGTAGCAACAGTCCCATTCTGTGAATTTCATATCAGCCTTGTATTTCCTGTACTCATTATCAGTGTGGCATGACGACTGAGTGTTACTCTTACAGAGTAACACGAACCTCCAAGCACTATAATGAATCATTATCAGTGTGGCATGACGACTGAGTGTTACTCTTACTGCAGTAACACGAACCTCCAAACACTATAATGAAATCATGTACGAAATACCCGCATGTGCCGATTCTCGGTGTGTTATACTAGCCCGAGCCCTCTCGGTGTGTTATACTAGCCCGATTGAGCCCCTCTCGGTGTGTTATACTAGCCCGATTGAGCATCCTAAGACCGACCATATCAGTCCGGATATGATCTGATCGCAGCCATCCAACTCCACAAGCATGATTGGATGACCCCAGATCAATTCCATCACCCCCAAGCAGGTATGGAATACACACAGCCGACCCCGCATGGTCGACCATTGGCCTTCGCTTGCCAAGAAACCGTCCATACCAAGCATTATGGACGGAAAACCCTAAATTAGGGTTTGCGGCATATTACATGTGCCGCAAAACGGTCTCAACCATCCATCTTCGCGGTATAGATGGAGGGTGTAGATGCAGGACTCAAAGGGCCCGGAGCATGTCGACACAATCACCATGTGACCGCCTACATACATGACCAGTCGGTCAAAACCAACCATGATTGGTTACAACAAATTCGTCCGCCTGAAAGAGCATGGTCGCACGGCTTTGCAAGCCAAAATTAGGGTTCAAGCCATCACGCGCGTCCATCTTCTCCGGCACGAATGGAGGGTCACAGATTAGATTGAGCAAGGGTCGGTCACACCAAAGATGACCACCGTGAGCTCATCTACCTCCTCATGCGGTCGGCCAAGGCATATCATGCCTGGACAATCCAAAACGCCCGCTCAAATATGCGTGGTTACACTTCCCAAATTGCAAATCGATCTCGACCACTCAACTTCACCGGACGAATTGGGTGGCTTAGATCACATTTCATGAGACGGTAAGACATAGGCGTGAACATCACCTACCGTCTACACGCCAAACCAAGCCGGCCAAGACCGACCAAGCTAGGTCGTCTTGGAAAACGCGCCGGAAAAGGGTATGGCGCGCGGCTTCTTTGCGGTATCAAACTCTTATCGCAAAATCAATCTCGACCACTCCTCTTTGACGGTCAAATCAAGTGGCCCGGATCGCGCTTTCATGAGGGAACGGAATAGTGCACCTACACCATCATGCCGCCAACACGCATGTATGGTCGGTCCTCTCCAAAATCCTTCCCACGCTTGGTTTCGACCAAGCTAAAGAGTGATGCTTGCGCACCTCTTTAAAAACCCTAATTTCATCAACGGCCACGAGATGAGTGTCTCAAACATCATCTCGTCCGTCCGACCTCACCAACTTGGTTATACAACCCTGGTCGAGTTATTTGGTTAGTGAGGAGTCATTACCCATCACTGTACCACACCGTAATGCAGCACTCGCATAAAATACACACGGTACTTCACAAGTATCGACTTTCGAATAACGCAGTTTATTCAATTCAAAGATTACATGCTATCTTTCGTGGATCCACGATCCACATTCCAGACATCAATCATGTCACAAACTGGGGGATACATATCGGGTATTGGTCTGGCGGTTTACGGCGTGCGGCGTGCAACGCGCCATCACAAGAACGTGTTAGGAAGTCATGGACGGTTAGAGATGAACAGAAAAGTGGGCAAGACTGGTCGTGTGTTACCGACACACAACTCCACTACTCCATCATTCCACTACCTCCACTTCCCACGAGAAACGTGAATGAGGCTCAATGACTTGTATAAATAGGGTCTCCGCCCTATTTCCAAGACAACAAGGGAATAACGGAGAACAACACAAGTTCAGACGACAGAAACCAAGTGTTAATACAAACCGTATTCAAACACTCAGAGCCTGCTTGCATCAACCGTAAGCTTGCTCATCTTTCTGTTACAAGTCATAAGCAAGCCAACACCTTCACAATCTCAACACCTTCTTCGCTTCCCTCCCTAAGATCAACCCCATCTCCTTCACTTTGTGACCGAAACAAGTCTGGAACGGCCATTTCTTGGTTTAGGCCGGACTTGCATGTATTGATCTCTCGAACCTACAAGCACTCACCGCGCAAAGTGCATTTGTTGAAGGTTTAGATTCATTCCTCATCCACACCCCAAATTACCAAATTCTGCAGGAGTAATTTTCACCCATCAACACTTATACATCCTTGTTGTTGTAGACTATGTCTCTAAGTGGATTGAGGCGGTTGCGTGTAAAACCAATGACCATAGGGTTGTGATTGAGTTCTTGAAAAATAATATACTTACACGTTTTGGTACACCGCGAGCTATAATTAGTGATGGAGGGTCACACTTTTGTAATGGACCTTTTAAGCTTTTGATGAAGAAATATGGTATTACACATAAGGTAGATACCCCGTATCATCCGCAGACTAGTGGTCAAGTAGAGGTTTCTAATAGGGAGATAAAACGTATATTAGAGAAAACAGTTAATCCTAATCGGAAAGACTGGTCGTCTAGGCTTACTGATGCCTTATGGGCTTACCGTACTGCGTTTAAAACCCCTATTGGAATGTCGCCTTATCGGCTTGTTTATGGCAAGGCATGTCACTTACCTGTTGAGTTAGAACATAGAGCTTATTGGGTTGTTAAGCAGCTAAATTTTTCACTTGACAAGGCAGGAGCCCATAGGAAACTCCAGCTCAATGAGTTGGACGAGATTCGTATAGATGCTTACGATAGTGCGAAGGAGTATAAGAACAAAATGAAACTTGTGCATGATAGAAATATTTTACGGAAGTCATTTTCTCCAGGTCAAAAAGTTCTTCCGTATGATACCCGTTTGCATCTTTTACCTGGGAAGCTACGTTCTCGGTGGACGGGTCCTTTTATTGTTCGCACTGTCTTTCTTCATGGAGCTGTTGAGATCGAAACACCGGACGGTAGTAGTTCTTCGAAGGTTAACGGTCAGAGATTGAAACCCTTTTTAGAGCCCTTCCCTACAGGTGATGTTGAGGATGTCCCTCTGGAGGACCCTGTTTACCCTTGATTGACCATCGAGGCGATTGTATGTTGTATATTAGTTTTTGATTTCTCTCTTCACCCAAGTACTATCTTTCCGACTTCTCTCTTTACTGATTCCTCATGTTACTTTTTGGTATTGCTCTTTCATTATAAACATTGAGGACAATGTTAGATTTAAGTTTGGGGGTGGGGAAGAAACTTCTTGTTAGTTTTTAGTTGCAATAAATAAACTCCAGAGCCTAGAAATTTAAGCTTATTAAGGTCGGCACTAACCAATCTAAGTGGATGGAAACATGTTGATTGTAGGAGTTGAGGAACCAATCCGATTAGATGGAAACATCTAAAGAGTCTATTCATAAAAGCACAGAGCTCAGGTGTTAGAAAAGAAAACATGATAGTTTTGCCATATCCTCGTGATGGAAACATCGAAAGAATCCTGATCACTTCTTTTTTTTTTCTCTTTACCATTGCTAGGGTGAAATAGAGTGACTGAGATACCCAAAAAAAAAAAAAAAAAAAAAAAAAAAAAAAAATGAGACCAGAACAAAAGACCAACCTAATAAATACAATAAAGTCGATTCTGGTACCCTTGTATATGCCACTGAGTTGACCTAGAGTTAGGATTATCGATCACTGGTTCCCTTGTATATGCCAGTGTGTTGATATTAGTCCAGACCAGTATCTTAGTCCATTAGGATAGGTTCACCTTAGTTAACATCATCCACGTTTTTCTCTACATCCATCTTCTTAATCTATCCATGTGATTGGTTGACTCGGTTTATGATGTCCAAACTATCCGAGTAGAGCTCTGTCACTTTATATGAATTTTAGTATGCTTGAGTGCAAACTCGTGTACACAATTGGAATTTCGCATCAGGGTACTTCCTCCCGTAGTCAATAAGTATGCCAACCAAGGAGATTCTTTAGTGCCTTCAAGGTTCTGCGCGTAGATAGCTAGGGTCCTGGAGTAAAGGTTTTGTGGGTACACCTCTAGTAAACCCTCAGGAGACAACACTCGCCACTAGGGCCACCTAGGGGTTCAAATGATTTTTATTTTCTAGAATAAATTTGCTCGAGGACTAGCAAATAATAAGTTTGGGGGTATTTGATAGACGCATTTATGTGTCTAATTTGTTCTCAATGTTTCGCATTGTTAGTACTCGTTTTTGTCCTTATTATGGTGTTGTGTGTGTTTGTAGGTATTTTTTGGAAATAAAGATTGTTGGAAAATTCGGCTCGAAAAGTTGTTCGGAGCACCTCCGGAGGACACATGTTATTCGGACTCCCACTTTGGATAAGGGGTAACTCAATTACTAAGGGGCACCTCTGTTGAGCACTTGCTATTCGCACCCCCAGTTTCGTTAGGGGGACACCATCTTCATCGTTTGAATGTTGGTTTTGGCGGAAAAAAAAAATTAACAGGTTATGATGATTCTTGGTTCGAGCTTTGGAGTTGTTTTAGAGCGATTGATGGTTGAAACTTCTTGGGATGGTCTGTTTGGGCTTAACAGACTTGGTGTATGTATTTGGTTCGACTGAATTTGGTTGTATAATCCAAACGAAGAGAACAGAGGTGCGTGTGCAAGGGAGGAGTTATTCACGGGATGACAGTGTAGATACGTGTGTTTGGACGCTGCAGAAGCATGGAGAAGTAAAAAAGGGAAGTTTCAGCACTATCAAACACTCGTTGACAGAGTGGGAAGTTAATTCAGGGAAGAAATCTCGTGGCTGGCAAGAAAAATATTTTCCGAGTAAATGAAAATTTTCCGGAGTAATGAGCGAAGATTCTTGTCCAAGTTGAGTATATAAAGGTTGTTGGGGTCGATAAGAAGGAATACAGAGAGTTTGGGAGGTTTTAGAGCAACCACATAGCAATAAAAATCGAGTTGGAGAATTGCACTTCTGCGCCATTGAAGAACACGAAGAACATTCAACGCACGTCGGACCGTAGTTTTTGCTACGGTGCTTACGACTCGCATCCGTGGGTCGTAATATCTGGAGGCGAACTTAAAAGCAACGATAATGATTTCTAACCTTCTTTGTAACCAGTGTTTGCAACACGTATAATCGCCGCAAACACCCGATTTTCATCATTTTCTCCATTTCATCATTTGTACACCTCCTTGAGCAATAAAAATGAGTTTTGAGCGTGTTTCCAACATGATGAGAGGCTTATTCTCCCACAACCAAGGCAATGAGGAAGCTATTTATGCATGAATAATTGGTAACTATTTTATTTTCTCTAATTTATAATTAATAATTCACTCAAACACTGCTTTTGCAGAGTTTTAATTGTTTGCAAAATTCTTTTCATTAGTTGTGATTCAATTAGATAGGTTATGCTTTGTATATTAAGATAATCTATGCTTAGGGATACAATTAATTTTTGAGAATTTGACTGATTATTTGCGAATTAAGAAACAAGGGATTTAAAAAAAATAAGATAATTAGAGTTTTGTGTTATTCACCATAAATTATTCATGTGTAATAGTGGAATCAGTGTCTTGGTTATTTTCTCATATCTTGAATCAATTTTGTGTTAAGTTTTCTTTATTATTAAGTTTTATAAGTCTAAAATCTTTTGCTTTCACAAGTCTCAACGAACCTTTTTACTACAACATTATTGAGTCACATCATTTGGTTACCTTACCAATTAAGGACGGCGGCCTGGGAGTGCTTACAATGGCTGACACGGTCAAGTATCGTTATCTTGTCTCTGTTGCACATACCCTACAGCTGCATAGCTCTATTTTGTCGCGCCCTGTACCGTTGAATTCTTGCCCAAACTATCAACACGCTATACAAATTTATACGAAAGCTTGTGGAATACCCTCATGTACTTTCAACATCAACGACACCGCCCTTCAGTACATGAAGTCAATGGCGGTTAAATACTTTGGTGTTGTTAAAGACACTCTTCCCACATGCTTCTCACTATCAGAACGTAATATGTTTTTATGGCACAATAACATGATTCCACACTCTATGGATTTCTTCAAGGCTATCCCAATCATTGGGCTTAACCAAGCTATCGGGCCAAGACACTTCCTTGTTGTTCTCAAGTACCGTTTCGACATACCACTCTTTGATAATGACAGTGTATGTTCTAGCTGCAGCTGCCCCATGGACATCTTTGGCGACCATGCACTACATTGTGCTAAGGACGTAGGGTTTAAATTTCGTCATGATCTCGTTAGAGATGCCTTGTTTGATATGTGTTACAAAGCCGGTGTGCCTGCCAGAAAAGAAGCTTCTTTAGGATTTCTCTCCAACTCCACCAAAGAACTAAAGCCGGCTGACATCCTTGTTCTCAATTGGGACAACGGGAAGGATGTTTGTTTAGATGCCATGGGTGTTTTTCCTTTTACAAGCGCTGGGTCTCGTAGCTTTACTCCGGTACATGCTATCACTATGGAAACCACGTGCAAGTGCAACAAATATCTCGACAAGTGTTCTATCCATGGATATGGTTTTAGAATTTTAGCCTTTACTACTCTAGGGGAGCTAGGTGCAAAAATATGATTACATTCCTGAAGAGACTACAAAACTTCTTTATCACTCAAGAAGCCAATCACAAAGTAGGCGGTTCCATATTTCATAGACTAGGTATTGTTATTAAAAAGGAATCGGCGCCCAGCTTGTTGCTCGATTTCCTACTACCGCTTTGTAATGACTCATTATATTGTTACAATCATTATAATATATCTTAATTAATTATAAAAAAAATAGATAAAATAAAATAAAAAAATAATAAAAAAATAGTGGAAGTTCATTATTCTATAGGTTAGGCATTATTATTCAAAAGGGTGTTGGGGCCCAATTGGTGGCTAGGTTACCAACTTGCCATCAAACCCAGTGTAATCAAACTTTTTTTTTTTATTCATAATAATATTGGTTTATGATAAAATAATAAAATAAATATTACTTATATTTTATTAAAATATGATTGAAGTGCTTTCATTATGAAAATGTAATATAAAATTTAATCACTGTTTAACAGAAGAGGTTTTAGTTGGTAGCCGAGCAACAAGCTGAGCACCAACCCCTTTTTGAATAACAACACCTAGTCTATGAAAAAGGAAACTACCAAGAACACTACCAGCGTCATGACTAACTAAACAATTCTTCAGACGCTTGAAAAAACATACAATATCATCAATAAGTTCTGCTAAGGTAGTAAAGGCTAGCACACCCAAACCATAGCCGTGTGAAGTACACTCATTCAAATATTTAGAACGTTTACACGAGATTGCTTTGGAGATAGCCTGGCCTGGGACGAAAGTACGAACACCATCACCAGTAAAGGGGGAGACTCCTGTGACATTCATACACACATCTTGGCCATTTTTCCAGTTGAGAACAAGGATATATGTTGGACGTAAATCCCTGTTATTCTCAGATAAAAACCCCAAAGAAACTTCCTTGCGAGCAGGGACACCAGCTTTGAAACAAATATTCGCAATTACATCACATACCAAGTCATGGCGGAACTTCAGACAAACATCATTAGCACAGTGAAGCGCATGATCACCAAAGATATCCATAGGCCTATTGCAACATGAGCACAACCCGTCCTCAACAAATAAAAGGATACCAAGGCGATAACAAACTACAACTCTGAACTTTCTGGGACCAAGGCAATGATCTAAACCACTGATCGGAACAACCAAAAGGTAATCTTGAGCATGTTTGATCTGATTGCATTGCCAAAGAACGGAGTCTCTTGTAGATAAAGTTAATTGGTCGGGGATTTGCTTCTTAACCGCATCAAAATAAGTGACTGCCAGGGAGTGCATAGAAGGGGGGCAGTGTCATTGACGCAATAATTGGAATGCAAACCACATACCTGAATGAATTTTTGAAGAGCCGTCTGATAGGCAAACCCATTATATGTTGAGAAAGAGATACCAAGTATAACCTTCCGCACCAAGGCAGTCTGACTCTGAGAGGCAAGATAGCAATAAGTGCGAGTGTCAGCCATGGTATAAATTCTAAGACCACCATCTTTGATAGGAAGAGTAGCCAATCTTTGATGTAAAGGCCCAAAACCAGCTCCATCTCCAGTGATTAAAAGCCTCAAATATTGGAGCAGGTAGTCATCAAAGAGGTCAGAGGCCTGTTGCAGAGCTGCCAGATTAGTAGTACGCATAGCAAAATAAAGTCTGGATACACCGACACATTTACGGAGTAACAACATCTCACTCTGGGGATCTCTGAGCTTTTTGATAGCAGACATTAGCTGAATAGTCTTATTCACCCTATTAAGCGCCATGTCACTCATGGAATCCAAATCCAAACTCACAGGTCCACCCAAAAGCTTAACGCCCTTGCTAGGTCTACCAATATCCGAGGCGAAAACACCTACCTCCAAGCTGCGTGGATCAATAGTGGGCCAAAAGACCTCGGTCTTCTTGATATTAAGATGAAGACCTCTAACCGGTCCTTCAGACTCAATAATTCTCAAAGCTCGAGCAACCTCCATTGTGTCGCCAATGATAGTGCCATCGTCCAGGTACCAGGCATGCAAATCAATCTTGCAACGAGAAACAATGGACTTCACAATGGGGGTGAAGTGTCAAAGCAAACAAAAGGGGACCGAGAGGATCACCTTGTTGAACACCGAGCGCAGTGGACAAAATGTATTGGTCATAGTACAGATTAGCAGGACTAGCATAACAAAATTCTACCCAACGAGAAATACCTGGACAATGAAGCCGAACCTCTTTATTAAGAGAAGACCTGCTCACCATGTTGAAAGCATTCGAAAATCAATAAGCAACATTAACATATTATCCGAGTGACCTTTCAACTCCAGTAAACTGTTGACAGAATGAAGTATACTCTCTCCCCCCCACTGGCACTCCAACACCAAACTGATAATCACCCAAGTAAGATTGCATGTCCTTACCAACTAAGAAGGCAACCACCTTAGAGACCAAACGGCGCCATATAGTACCAACTGCTATTGGCCTGAGACCACCTCCGGGATTGAGTAAAGGTGTGAGGGGTGCACTAGTGATGAGATCCCCTAAAACCTTAGGTCACTTACCTGCCAACCAAAGGTTGACAACCCCAGTAATCGAAGCCACCAACTCGTCTGCCACTGCCGCTGCTGCACCACCTAATACGTCGACTAGATGCTGAGATCGCAAACCGTCACGACCATAAGAAGTACCCCTAGGGAAAATCTTAATGGCACTAACAACAGCCCTAGAGTCAAATGTTACTGGCTCACCAATCGCAACGTCATCCGGAATAGAGGGTGTAGGAGCTGCAGGGTGTTTGGATTGCAACTCGGTCAAAGTGCTCTCATTGCGAGGAGCTAAACCGTTGGAAGACAAGACGTGAATAGAGGGTGGGGATCTGCAGGGTGTTTGGATTGCAACTCGGTCAAAGTGCTCTCATTGCGAGGAGCTAAACCGTTGGAAGACAAGACGCGAATCGCAGCTGCGAAATGCCCGTAGCCAATCTTCTTACGACAAGTACTCAGATTACCCTCTTATGGCTTCTTTTTGCTGTCCTTTTTAGATCAGTATTGTTGGCATGGGAGGCGTAACAACTTGGAGATCAGTGTAAGGCAGCCCATTGGTTCCTTCCAAGTAATCAAGGCATGTTGAATGACTGCAATTTGAAGTTGCTTCATGTTAGAAGACTTCTCTTCAGCTGAACGAGTAGTTCTGTATAGAGTTAAAGTGCAAACGGGAAGCAGCAATAAACGAATCCAAGCTGACTCATCCGAAGGTCTACACAACACATTATCCAAGCATGACTCCAAGGATCGAGAGAAGCCTAATATGCACTGACGTGGTATGTTAGAAACCATGGTAAACCGGCGCTGGAAGACATCATTGAGCATAAGAAGTATAATTTGTCTATTTTCATCATTAACTACATCACCAGCACTGTAAAATATCAATTTACCAAACAAAATTTACAAAATAAAATTTATAGTTTGTTAATTTCACAAGGTGTTAGTGCCCAGCTTGTTGCTAGGCCAACCAAAGCTTTGTAAAATAATCTAAACATGTTATCAACTAATAAAAAAAATTTAATTTCACATTGATGTTTAAATTATAGTTTACCAAACATCACTGCATAACAGAAAAACACTTTCTTAAAACTCACGCCAATACCCTAGTTTAAATCTGGGAGTGGCACTTAAATAAACTGGCACGATTAATTCCTTTCAGTAAATATCTTCTGCTCGTCTCTCTCTGCAACTTCATTACTGCAAGAACAGATAGAAGGCTCTGCTCATAACAAACCCAACTCCAGTGAAACATAATAGTTCCAATTCCTTCGTATGTAAATTTCTGTGCGTTCTATTACTAATTTCTTTTCTTTGAATTTCTCTACTATTTCCTTCCACTTTGTTAATATAGTAAACATATGCTGAAATTATGTTTCTGCTTATCCCAATTTAGGGTTTTTTAATGTAAAATTTCGATTATTATTTGATCCTGGGTTTCAGAAATGTTCCAATTGGACTAAATCTAGGATCTCTAAGTGTAGATATGATTATGAAACTGTTATTCTTGTACATGGAGAAATCGTAACAATCAAAATTGGAATGATTACTAGTAGTATGACATGTTTTCTATGCATGTGATGTTGACGTTCATCCAATTTTTTTCTCTTCTTTTGCCTGAATGTGTAGGATAAATGGATAACGTAAATAAGGTGAAAAATGTTATTAGCTCAGGATCTATTTCAATGACGCCTTCAGGAATCCGTAAGTGCTCTTGGTAGTTGGTACTTTGTTTTCTTTTCAGATTACTTTGATTTTGCCTCTTTTTTTTCCATATAATTCTTGCTATTCATTCATATTAGTTTGTTGTTAAGATTGTCTAACAACTATTGCATGCCGTGAATTGTTTGTTTTTCTCCTTTTTTTCTTGGTTGTGTCATGATCATTTGTTAGTGACATTTGGTGTGAAACTTAGCACAATGTAACTACTGTTGTTTACTCTTCGGGTAATTGTCCATTGAGATGCATAGAAATATGCTATATTCAGTTTGTAACTGTTTATCTTTTAACATCACATACTTTTAGAAATAAGTTTACAGTCTCAAGTTATGTTCGAGAAAATTTGTATTTGAATCATGTGAATATTCTAATAAAAATAGTGGCATGAGTTTAACCAGGGTAGTAGTCCTAAGATAGTGGATTAACAAGTAGGAATATGAGTTATGGCACTCTGGCATCTCAAATGGTGGAATGTAGGTTCAATAGTATGTATCATATTGTTGATGTTGGGGCTTGTGTTTGATTCTCGTTCTTGTTAAATTTGATTTACTTCAGTAAGGTCATGATTGTTCCGCTGCCATTAGAATGACATCGAACTGTGGGCTGAAAAATTTGGCTCATTATGACATGCCCTTCAGCATCACATTGTTTAGAGATTAGATGGCAATTTCAAAATTTCCTTAAGAAAACCTATGCTTATAGAGAACTTACTGATCCAAGTGTTGACATAGATACCATATGTAGTTGCAGGAAATCCCACACTACACCCCTCACAAGAATCCACACAATCAAATCATTTTAAGATGAACAATTATAATTTTTATTGATCAAACTCCAAAAATGTTACAAGATGAAAAGAAGATAAGCTAAAGAATTACAACCTCTCTAAACTTTCTCTCTCTTAATGACTTGCTCAACACTCGAAAAACATCTCTCTCCTCTCTAAAGTCTACTCGGCCCTTTATATAGGATATTACATAGTGGATGACATCTAAGCTGTCCTTTATTTTCGGATCTGGATTGCGATATCCTCGCAAGTGTATATATGTTAAATCTCGCGATACTCCTCGATTTCACTACATATTCGTATCTTTCTTGTATTTAGGCTGTCGTCATCCGTTACGTCGTTTTTATTCCAAGCCCGCGATGTCTTCGCAGTGTGTCGTTTATTGATTTCGCGAGAGTCTTGGTGTTGCGATATTCTGATCCTACATCTTGCCTCTTCTCATGTCTTCTATGCGAAGGAGAGAACATCATGAGAACTAGTACTTTCAAAACGCCGCGGCCGTTCATTTCTTTCCTTTAATTTTCTGCCGACAAGCTTCCGTGAATCCTAGTACGTTGCTTACACGTGTTACATATTCCCATTTTTACCGGCACATTAAATGCTAAACCGGTTATCCCTTTCTTGTATATTTAAGAAGAGATCTATCAAGGATATCTTTCTTTTCTTTTACTTCATCTTCTTCATCTTTGCATTCTTTGTGAATTCTTTATCGTCTGCAACTTTTTGATGTTGTTCATCTTGCTGTAAATCTTCTCTGCTACTGTTCTTATGGAGCCATCAAGGTTTGTAGATCATACTGCATGTGATCTATTTGAACTCTTATATTGAGATTACTTTATTTGATTTTGTTCATCTCTGATTAATTCCCTTATTGTTTCTGTTTTAGTATAAGAACGTCTCTGTTACCAAATTCACAGTCCAAAATCCTAAAACATCCAAGAGTTCGCAACCAAAATCCGTTGCACAAAAGAGAAAGCCTGCGAATAGCAAGGTATTAAGAAACATTTACTCTTCTAATAACAATATTGTTGCCTCTGTTTCTTATTTAACTTGTGATTCGCAGGATGACAAAAACGTTGATAGATCCCCAAAAAGATCTCGTCGTTCTAAAAATGTTGAAACTTCTGTTCCTTTTCCTATATTTAAGCTTACAACTCCTCCTGCGATATCATCGCAAGATAAATCTACTATTGCCATCTGCGAAAATGTCGCTGCTGATTTTCCTCCTATGTCTGAGTTTTTCATAGATGAAGTTCCTCATGATAGTCCTGTTGTGAATGAACCCTTTTCTTCTTCTACTATCGATGCCTCTGCCTTTCCCCCAGTCATTAACCTTCATCATATTTCATCTTCACATGACATTCTATGACGAAAGACGATTCAACTCCCCTCTTCTGTCGTCATTACTTCTTCATCCGAGTATATCCCTCTTACTAAGGAAAATCTGGAGGGGATGGACGTGGCTTTCAAAGTTTTATCAGATATTATGAATGATGCCAAAAAGACCTCCGTCGATCCTATCAAGTCTAATGTCTGCGAGATTGTGAGTAAATACTTTGGTTCTGACAGAATTTCGCAAACATCTTTAGAGAAAGAAGTTAAAATTTTGAAGAATAATCTCCAAGCCATGACTGCAAAGTGTGACACTCTCCATCTTGAGAATAAAAAACTTCAAAATGTTTCACTGGATCGTGATAATCTTCGCAAGAAGAACGAAGAATTAAAAGGTACAACTGCTTCCGTGATTTTCTGCCGACAAGCTTCCGTGAATCCAGTACGACTGCTTACACATGTTACATATTCCCCTTTTTACCGGCACATTAAATGCTAACCGGTTATCCCTTTCTTGTCTATTTAAGAAGAGATCTATCAAGGATATCTTTCTTTTCTTTTACTTCATCTTCTTCATCTCTGCATTCTTTGTGAATTCTTTTTATTGTCTGCAACTTTTTGTTGTTGTTCATCTTGTTGTAAATCTTTCTGCTCTTTGTTCTTATGGAGCCATCAAGGTTTGTAGATCATACTGCATGTGATCTATTTGAACTCTTCTATTGAGATTACTTTATTTGATTTTGTTCATCTCTGATTAATTCCCTTATTGTTTCTGTTTTAGTAAGAACGTCTCTGTTACCAAATTCACAGTCCAAAATCCTAAAACATCCAAGGGTTCGCAACCAAAATCCGTTGCACAAAGAGAAAAGCCTGCGAATAGAAAGGTATTAAGAAACATTTACTCTTCTAATAACAATATTGTTGCCTCTGTTTCTTATTTAACTTGTGATTTGCAGGATGACAAAAACGTTGATAGATCCCCAAAAAGATCTCGTCGTTCTAAAAATGTTGAAACTTCTGTTCCTTTTCCTATATTTAAGCTTACAACTCCTCCTGCGATATCATCGCAAAATAAATCTACTATTTCCATCTGCGAAAATGTCGCTGCTGATTTTCCTCCTATGTCTGAGTTTTCCATAGATGAAGTTCCTCATGATAGTCCTGTTGTGAATGAACCCTTTTCTTCTTCTACTATCGATGCCTCTGCCTTTCCCCCAGTCATTAACCTTCATCAGATTTCATCTTCACATGACATTCCTGCGACGAAAGACGATTCAACTCTCCCCTCTTCTGTCGTCATTACTTCTTCATCCGAGTCTATCCCTCTTACTAAGGAAAATCTGGAGGGGATGGACGTGGCTTTCAAAGTTTTATCAGATATTATGAATGACGCCAAGAAGACCTCCGTCGATCCTATCAAGTCTAATGTCTGCGAGATTGTGAGTAAATACTTTGGTTCTGACAGAATTTCGCAAACATCTTTAGAGCAAGAAGTTAAAATTTTGAAGAATAATCTCCAAGCCATGACTGCAAAGTGTGACACTCTCCATCTTGAGAATAAAAAACTTCAAAATGTTTCACTGGATCGTGATAATCTTCGCAAGAAGAACGAAGAATTAAAAGGTACAACTGCTTCCGTGATTTTCTGCTGACAAGCTTCCGTGAATCCAGTACGACTGCTTACACATGTTACATATTCCCCTTTTTACCGGCACATTAAATGCTAACCGGTTATCCCTTTCTTGTCTATTTAAGAAGAGATCTATCAAGGATATCTTTCTTTTCTTTTACTTCATCTTCTTCATCTCTGCATTCTTTGTGAATTCTTTATTGTCTGCAACTTTTTGTTGTTGTTCATCTTGTTGTAAATCTTCTCTGCTACTGTTCTTATGGAGCCATCAAGGTTTGTAGATCATACTGCATGTGATCTATTTGAACTCTTCTATTGAGATTACTTTATTTGATTTTGTTCATCTCTGATTAATTCCCTTATTTTTTCTATTTTAGTAAGAACGTCTCTGTTACCAAATTCACAGTCCAAAATCCTAAAACATCCAAGGGTTCGCAACCAAAATCCGTTGCACACAAGAGAAAGCCTGCGAATAGCAAGGTATTAAGAAACATTTACTCTTCTAATAACAATATTGTTTCCTCCCAAAAGATCTCGTCGTTCTAAAAGTGTTGAAACTTCTGTTCCTTTTCCTATATTTAAGCTTACAACTCCTCCTGCGATATCATCGCAAGATAAATCTACTATTGCCATCTGCGAAAATATCGCTGCTGATTTTCCTCCTATGTCTGAGTTTTCCATAGATGAAGTTCCTCATGATAGTCCTGTTGTGAATGAACCCTTTTCTTCTTCTACTATCGATGCCTCTGCCTTTCCCCCAGTCATTAACCTTCATCAGATTTCATCTTCACATGACATTCCTGCGACGAAAGACGATTCAACTCTCCCCTCTTCTGTCGTCATTACTTCTTCATCCGAGTCTATCCCTCTTACTAAGGAAAATCTGGAGGGGATGGACGTGGCTTTCAAAGTTTTATTAGATATTATGAATGACGCCAAGAAGACCTTCGTCGATCCTATCAAGTCTAATGTCTGCGAGATTGTGAGTAAATACTTTGGTTCTGACAGAATTTCGCAAACATCTTTAGAGCAAGAAGTTAAAATTTTGAAGAATAATCTCCAAGCCATGACTGCAAAGTGTGACACTCTCCATCTTGAGAATAAAAAACTTCAAAATGTTTCACTGGATCGTGATAATCTTCGCAAGAAGAACGAAGAATTAAAAGGTACAACTCCCCCCCCCCACCCCACCCCCCTTTCTCATTTTTTTTTTTTTTTTTTTTTTAATCTTGAAGCCCTTGTTCGCCCTTCAAGCTTTGAACCAGAAGCGAAAAATGGAGATATATCAGTTGGAATCTGTTGTTGAAGAAACTCGAATGGATAGAGACGTTTGGATGGAGCAATATAACCAATTAGATAATCTTCATACATACTCTGTTGATCAAATAGATAATCTTTCTAAAGAAAATGCTGACTTAGTTCATAAGCAAGGCTCATTAAGTAGTGAATTATCTCGCCTCTCTTACTCTTTGACTAAAGCTAATTTGGAGTTGGAAACTTTATCAGATGAAAATGGAACTCTTTCTCAAGAGAAGCGAGCTCTGTTAAACAAGGTGGCAATTTCCTCGCAACAACTTGATGTCTGTCAAAAAATGTGTAAAGAACAAGAACGATCTCTCTGTTCGCTGAGAAGTAAACTCGAATAAGCTACTATTGAGAGGGATAAACTTATCTAAGGTAAAATAACTTTAAGTATAAAAACAAGCCAACTCAAGGATCAATATTCCAAGTTAGAAGAATCCTACTCTTCTCTTGCGAAGGAAAACGCCTTAGTTGTTTCTAACGAAAAGAGCTTGCGATCTCGACTGAAAGGTTTGGTTGGAGATAATTTTGACAGTGTCATGAATCATTTGGAGAATAGTTGTTTGGATTTAACCCAATATATTATCTCGCAAAAGGAAGGTAGTCATGATATTTGACTACCTTAATCAATTTGTTTTCTTGAATTTATGGTATTTTCCTAGCGAATTCAAGAAAAATCTGAATTATTTTCTATACTCTTTATTTTTGCAGAATCCGAGAAAAATCTTCACTCCTCCATTTCCACTTTGAATCTGACTATGCCAAAATTCGCAAAGAAAATGGACTGCTCGCTACTTCTCTTGCTCGCTCTCACGATCGGGTAGAAAGAAGATTCGACTATCTCGCTTACTCTAAAGATATAGAGAGTAGGAATCATCAGAAAGCACTCCTTAGCCAATTTCACCTCAAAGCTGAAGTTCTTGTGAATGATGTATTATTGTCCAAATCTCTTGATCCCGTATCTGTCGAACCTCTGGAAGTAGGTGATGATGAAATTCCTAACCCTCCTGATAGTGATTATGATTATGAAAGTGGCGAAGATTCCGCAAATGAAGAGGTGATTCCACCTAATGAAGTTGTCAATAATAATTTAGGTGAAGGAGGGTCTGGCGAGAATGCAATAACTGGCGAAAGTGTGGAAGTTGGTGAGGCTAATAAAATTGTTGAAGAACATCCAGTATCTCCTTCTGGCGAAAAAATTGATATTGAGAATTGAACTTCTCTTGTAATTTTACTTCTTGCATTGTTACTTCTTTATGTACTTCAATCACCTTTGAGATGTATTTACTCGTTTATTATTCTTCTTTCTTGCATGGAAGACAATCTTTGATGTTTAACAATTCCCATTTTGTTTTCCATTATCTTTTTTGCGATGAAAGATCTCTATTATCTACATTCAAACTGTTTATGTGAATTTTTTCATTGCGACAAGATCGCAGGACGTCCTTACATTTTCATGTGATGACCCATTGATCTTGCCTTATCATTTATCTTGTGTGGTCTTATTTTGCCTTCCTAGTTAAAGGTCTTATTTTGCCACCTCTCATTATTGCGACAAAATCGCAGGACGTCTTTACACTTTCATGTAATGACCCATTGATCTTGTCTTATCATTTCTTTAGTATTATTGCCTCTACAGGATATTTTTCTTGCGACAATATGACAGGCCTAAATATCCTTGCGAACGTAAAGCCCCATGACATTGCCGTCTTTGCGACGAAATCGCAGGACGTCTTTACATTTGCATGCAATGACCCATTGATCTCATCTTATCTACTCTTTTGTATTTTTGCCTCTTTAGGATTGTTGCATAAATATGAAAAGCCTTGATACTCCCGTGAGTAAGAAGCCTCATGACATTTACGTCTTTTTTGACACTATCAGCTCCCTAATGGAGGGTGCCGCCCTTATCTCCCCCCGGTTTCCCCTTCAAGGAGGCGTACTTCGCCACACAAGGCTAGCTCCTCCCATCCGGTCTTAACAACAACCGTTGTTTTCGCAGCCTCTTATCCCTTTTTCCTATAGGGCTTATGGTTACGAGACTGCACCCTAAGTGGAGTTTTCTTGCCGAGTGCATAAGATAAGCCGAGACTTGCCAAGAATGGCCGAGACACTTCAAATGTCCCAGTCACCCTTGGCTCAACCGTGTACCTCAGCGCCTTGGTCAAATGCTGACTCCTTAGAAGAGACCCCCGGTCGTCCAATCTAAGTCACTAGCTTAGATTGAAAATCCAAGGTATCTCTCCTGGATGGGTTTTATTTCCCCCAATCTTCATGACTCAGGTTCCAGGGGCGGTGTAACCTTTTCCCTGAGCCACGCTACAGATACCCCCTTACATGACGTACTTAAGGTACTTTGCCTCTTACGAAATTTTATTCGCGAACTAGGGTGTACGCCATGAAGGTTCGTCCCATTCTGATTATTTTGTCAATTTCTTTATATGTAATAGGTACCCCCTACTATGACGCACTTTAGGTTCTTTTGCCTCTTGCGAGATTGTGTTCGCGAACTAGGGTGTACGCCATAGTAAGTTCGCCACTTTTTGATTATTTTGTTGATTCTTCTGTATATGTAAGCTCTTTTGTAATTTCGTTGATCTTTGATAATTTTTCGTCATTTTCTGTGCGAAATATTCGCATGTTTTTCGAGAATAAAAATGAAATATTTAATTATTTTTGCCTCAATCATGTACCATTCCGCAGTCTACTTCTTCACCATAATTTTTTATGAGTAATACCTATTTAAGTATAATCTATTCCATGGTCTATCGAGTCTGCGTCCCACATCTCTACCCTCAGGGTCCATCAATCTATATGCCCCTGTTCCAACTATCTCCTTGATGATATAAGGTCCATCCCATTTTTCGCAAGCTTTCCACCACTTTCTCGCTGATATATCGGTGTTTCTCGCAGCACCAAATCGCCTGGTTGAAATTCGCGTGTTTTAACACGTTTATTATATTCTCGGGCTAATCTTCGCTGGTAGTTTTCCATATGCTGCAAAGCCCTTTCTCTTTTTTCTTCTAATTCATCTAATTTAGTTAAAACAATACCCGCACTAAGATTTTTCTCCCAAGCTTCTCTCTTTGTTGTTGGGATAATAACTTCTGTTGGTAGCACAGCCTCAACCCCATATGTTAAACAAAAAGGTGACATTCGTGGCTTCTCGCCTGGTTGTGTTGTAAGCCCATACTGCATTATGTACCTGTTCGCACCATGCTTTATTGTACCCTTCTAATTTCTTCTTCAATATATCTGCGATTGTCTTATTTGTTGCTTCTGCCTGCCCATTTTCCTGAGGGTATAATGGAGTTGACTTTCCACATTTTATCTTAAATGCATTAAGTAACAATTCTATATTCTGTCCCTCGAACTGCTTCCCATTATCTGATACCAATTGTGCGGGAATTCCAAATCGCATATGATATTCTCAAATATGAATGTAAAAATATCTTTGTCGCGAATGTGTTGTCTGCCTTTACTTCGCCCATTTTGTGAAATAGTCCGTAGCGACAATCGATATCTTCTTTGTCCGGACTCGGTAAAAACGGTCCAACAATATCTAAACCCCATTTTCCAAAGGGCCACACATTTGTTGAAGATGTTAATAGTGCTCCAGTGCATGTATTATTTTTCCATGCCTTTGGCAATCTTCGCAACATCTTGATACACGTTTCACATCTTCATGCATATATGGCCGTAATAGCCTTGTATTTTCGCTCAGTATGCCAAAGATCTTCCCGCCGCTGTGATTGCCAAGATCCCCACTATGAAACATCTTTAACATCGCTTCTCCTTCTTCTCGTGTCAAACACCCGAGTGAAGGTCCATTAAAAGATCTCCGGTATAGTATCCCATCTCTTAGTTCATAATTTGTAGCACGGATTTTTAATTTGTGCGCCTCCAACCTATTTCTCGGTGTTTCTCCTCTCATCAAATATGCATGAAGTTCGGCTCTCCAATCTTCAATAACGGGTGTTTGCTCCCCATCTTCTATGATCATCACGTCTACCTCTCATTCTTCTTCCTTATTGATTGATGGTGATAAAAGTGTCTGTATCTTTATGCATCTCGCAGTTGGATCTGTCATCATACTTGAGATTAAAGCAAAAGCATCTGCGAGTCTATTATCTTTTCTTGATATGTGTCTCCGTTTTATTTTTGGGATTTTCGCTGACAATTCTCCAACAAGTTTCTTGTATTTCTTTAAAGATGGTTCATTTGTAGTGTATTCTCCTTTTATTTGTCGAATGACTAGATGCGAGTCACTGGTGATTCTCACATTTTCCAACTGCATTTCTATTACGAATTTCAAAGCATGTATTACAGCTTCATATTCCGTTTCATTATTGGTGGATGTAAATTCCAGTCTGAAGGAAAAAGACATTTTAGTGCCCTCCGGCGAAATCAAAACAATCCCAATTTCGTTACCTTCTCCATTTGATGATCCATCTACCAACACTTCCCATCTATCTGGCTCTGTCAATAGGTCCTTTGGGTTTCCATATTCTTCTTCTATATCCATCATTTCTTCCACTGCTTCATCATCTTCTAAAGGAAATTCTGCTAGAAAATCTTCGACAATTTATGACTTGGGTGAAGATAGTACTTCATACTTGATTTTGAAGTGTCCTATTTGTGCATTCCATCTCTCGACCCTGGCTGATCTTTTTGAATTCTTCATTACTGATTCAATGGGTACCTTTGTCAATACCTTCTTTGTATGTGCTTGAAAATATATGCGAAGTTTGAATCTCGCATAAACTAACGCGAAAATTAACTTTTCAATTTTTGAATAATTTTTCTCTGCGGCATTGAAAGTTTTACTGATGTAGTAGACTGGTCTCTCAATTCCTGCATCTACTCGCAATAACACAACACTTAATGTGTGTGATGTTGTCGCAAGATATAGTAATAGTTCTTCTCCTGGTTCTGCTTTTTGCAAAATAGATATATTCATCAGATAATCTTTTATTCCTTGCGGGGGCTTTCTCGCATTCATCCGTCCATTTAAATTGTGTCCCCTTTTTGAGTATGTTGAAAAAGTGTTTGCATTTATCTCGATGATCGCGAAACAAACCTCCCTAGTGAAGCTAAGAGTCCGTTTAACTTCTGTACATCTTTTATTGTTGCTGGAGTTGGCATGTCGCGAACTGCTTGCACCTTCGCCGGATCAACTTGTATTCCCTCTTTTGATACAATGTAGCCTAAAATTTTTCCTGAGCAACCCCAAAAATACACTTCTCTGGATTTACTTTGATGTTAAACTGTCTCATTTGTTCAAAAGTTTCTCTCAAATCTTGGACATGATCTTTTGCTTCTTTACTTTTTATTAACATGTCATCCACATACACCTCTAATGTCTTATGTATCCATTTCACAAACACTTTCTCTACCATTCTTTGGTATGTTGCTCCATCATTTCGCAAACCAAATGAAATTTTGTATAACAATATAATCCTCTTGGAGCGAAAAAAGCAGTATGTTCTTGATCTTCTTCAGCGAGAGGGATTTGATTATATCCTTTGTATCCATCTAGAGAAAATATTCTATCATTTCTATTTGCCGATTCTACCAATTGTGGGATATCTGGTAGTGGAAAACTATCTTTTGGACAAGCTTTATTTAGATCAGCGAAATCTATACAGATTCCTATCCCTTTATTCTTCTTTGGAACTACTACCATGTTTGCTATCCACTCCGGATATTTAGCTTGTCTTATGATTCCTGCATCAAGCATCTTCTTCAATTCTTCTTCTATTTGGGGATGATACGTTGTTGTAATCTTTCCGATTCTTTGTTTGAATGGTCTTACATTTTTATCAATCTCCAATTTATGACATGCCCAGACGGATCTATTCAGATCTCATCCATATCCCATGCGAAAATATCTTTATATTCTCGCAGTTAGACATGATTCTTTCTTCTTCATCTTCCTCCATCTTAGTTCCGATTTTTAGTATTTTGGGTGCTTCTCTGGTCCCAACATTCACTTCCTTTGTTGGTTCTGCCGCGGTGTAACTGGCCTCAGGTTCTCTCATAGGTGTCGGTTCTTTTATTCCTTCGCAGGTCCATTCCCTTCTTCTGAAATTTCGCCGGTATGCCTTTTCCTTCCTCTCGCTTTTATCATGTAAATTCTAAATTCTTCTTCTTTCTTTGCTTCCTTCGCCATTTTCCTACGATTTTTCCGCTTCTCTGCACGTACTTCGTATTGCTTCACTTCAATTTGATAACATAATCTCGCTTTATCCACATCTCCTCTAATTTCACCGATCCCACTTGGTATAGGAAATTTAATGCATTGATGTAATGGCGACGCTACAGCTTTAATCGCATGTATCCATGGTCTTCCCAACAACATGTTGTATGGTTATTCCATATCCACCACACAGAATATTACTCGTGTTTCGATTTCTCCTAGTAGAATTCGCAACTCTATTTCTCCTTTTGGTTTTGTTACATATTTGCCAAAGCCATGAATATGATAAGTTGAGGGAGACATTTCTTCATTTTTGTACCCCATTTCTTTGTATGTATGGTAGAACATTATATCCACCGAACTCCCTATATGCACCAAAGTTCTGTTTATTGTCCATTCTTCCACAATTTTTGCCGTGTTCACCTTTTCTTTCTGTGTTGTTACTGTGATTACCAAAGGAGATGTGTGTCCCAAATTTTCTTTTGGTATTTCTGCTGCTGTGAACGTAATTTTCTGTTTTTCCCAATCTCTCAAAGGTGATGTCTTCTCAATTGCTATAATTTTCTTTCCTTCAAAGTCTCGTTTATGTATTCTCCCTCTGATGTTCTCATGGAATTCATTGATCATTATTTTTGTGATCAATTTACACTCCAATCTTTTGTTAAATTTCCTGATACTAGTTTTCTCTATTTTTACTGATTTATCCACTTGTTTTATCATTTTCTTGATTTGAACAACCTTGATAACAATCTTTAATCTTTTTCTTCAACCCGTTCCTGTTTCTAGCGTCATTATGTAGTTGCAGGAAATCCCACACTACACCCCTCACAAGAATCCACACAATCAAATCATTTTAAGATGAACAATTATAATTTTTATTGATCAAACTCCAAAAATGTTACAAGATGAAAAGGAGATAAGCTAAAGAATTACAACCTCTCTAAACTTTCTCTCTCTTGATGACTTGCTCAACACTCGAAAAAGATCTCTATCCTCTCTAAAGTCTACTCGGCCCTTTATATAGGACATTACATAGTGGATGACAACTGTTTGTCCTTTATTTTCGGATCCGGCTTGCGATATCCTCGCAAGTGTATATATGTTAAATCTCGCGATA
>JAJJWW010004200.1:0-198748 GCA_023531295.1 Papaver armeniacum
CCATGGTTATAAGACCGCCAATTGGAGAAACCCGATCAATAGGTGGGGGTGAGGTAAAAGTAAAAGTGGGAAGAGGCATGTCTGAAGAATCTCATTCACATGAAATTCAGGGATTGATTTATCCTGCGATGATATCGTAGGGAATGGTACATTATCTTGAGAAGAAGAAATGGGTTTATCTTGCGAAGAAGTCGTTACAGTAGGAGATTTGCCTTGTGAAGATCTTTTGTAGGGAAAGTAGAATACTTGAATCCCGAAAAGGAAAGTAGGAGCAAAGCAGCAGAAGCATCGAGTTTATTATGGTGAAACCTTTTGGGAGATCTATCATCATTCTTATCATCCTGCGAATAATAAATCAATTGAGAAACAGAGGCAATAAAATTGCTATTAAAGGAGTAAATATTTCTAAAATACCTTACTACTCGCAGAGCTGTTTTGGAAGCGAGAGACTTGATTGCGAAGAAGATTTTGGTTGCGAACCAAGTAGGGATGTTAGGGTTCATCACGGTAAACTTAGAACTGGGTTTATTCTTGTTTGAAACAAAAATGGCGAAAGAAACATCAAAAGAAGAATAGAATCAAGATGAAGTAATTTCAATGAGGAAGATTAATCAAGAGAATAGTCAAAATCAATGAAATAAACGAACCTGGATGCCATGAAAACAATAACAGAAAGATAATAAAAAGAAGATGATGAAGATGAACAGCAGGAAATAGTTGCAGACGATGAGGAAGATAGAGAAGAAGAGAAAGAGTGTTTTTCACAGGAAGTTTCCCTTTAAATAGAAGAAAAAAGAATGACCGGATAACATTAAATATACCGGTAAAAAGAGTAATTTTAGACACGTGTAAACGGTTATCCCTACATTTAAGGAGTCAAATTAAGAAGATTTATGGGAAATTGAAGAGATTTCTTATATTATTTCATAAATACTTCATGCTTCGCATACTTTAAGAGATAGTACTTCTTGCTCACTTCGCAAAGCTTCGGAACTTCGCAAAGCTTCGGAACTTCGCAAAAGAATAGAGGCAAGTACGTACTTTTCAAGTCCAGTATTCTTTCGCTTGTTCCTTCATCAACAAAGATCACCGCAATGGCAAATTTTTCCTTAAAAATAGCTCTCCAAGCAATATTCAAGGAAAAAGAGGCAAGATGTAGGATCAGAATATCGCAACACCAATACTTCGCGAGATTAATAAATGACTGCGTCGCGAAGGAGTCGCATGGAAATAAATAAATGACGTAATGGATGATGACAGACAAAACATGAGGAAAGTGTGAAGACTTGGCGAGAATTAGGGGTGTCGCGAGGACAAGCACTTACACACTCGCGAGGATTCGCGAGTCGTTTCCGAAAATAAAGGACAGCTTAGCTGTCATCCGCTATGTAATACCCTATATAAAGGGTCGAGTAAGTCTGTTGAAGGAGGATTTTTTTTTTGAATTGTTAAGCAAGTCATTAGGAGAGAGAAAATCAAGAGTGATTGTAATTTCTTTAGCTCTGTTCTACATTTCTTTGTAAACCTTTCAAGAAAACAATTAATAAAACACATTATTATTCATCTTCAAATGGATTGATTAAGAAAATTTGAATGAGGTGTGTAGTGTAGGATTTCCTGCAACTACAGTTCTGGAGTTGTTAGAAGCTTGGGTGCAAGATGGAGTAGTTCAATTACCCCTTGTATGGCGTTCCCCAAATGATCAGGAGATGATTGATCCGCGATATTGCCATTACCACAGATTCATCCATCACCCCACCAGTGAATGTAACGGCCTGAAACGCATTGTCTGGGAAAAAATCAACTCAAGGGATCTACGCTTATGAATCGAGAATATTTCCTCTCTCCACAAGCCGACATGTGCAGTTTCACAGGAGAGATCAAAGTAGCTGGGGACTTCTCATTAGCAGAAGTCATTAGCGGAAGCGTGTTACAACAACTCGGGTCGCAACCTGGATTTTAAGCAATTATCTGGGAAAGCCCAATTTCATTTTGTTGGGACCTCGTCAACAAGTAAGTCTCGTTAAAACAATTATTTTTACGAGAAAATTTTGGAAATTTGCTGGGGACTCACACACACGTCCCGTTTCAAGAATGAAGCTAATATCATTCTCAAATCTCTATGTTATATTTTCCTCTACGTGTTTTCCCTTTTATGCAATGTTTTCAATTTCATGCAACGTGCACAATTTCTCTAGGTTGCATTACTCACATTCAAAAATGAGAATTTCTATTTGAATGGTTGACCTAGTCATAATTCCTTTCAGAAAAACTACTCATGAATTATCCCAAAAATCAAATTCAAATATCTTCATAAAAAGCAATCACCGGCTAGTTCAAAAAAAAAAATCAAACCATGAAAGGAGTTCCTCACATCACTCAAACATCTAAAATGGAAATATAAGAAAAGAAGACGCAAAGTATCAAGGGAAGTCTTTCAGCAACAACTCGCTCTTCTTGGAAAGAGCAGCTTTTGCATTTTGGAGGGCGGTCTGCTTCAGCTTCAACTCCTTAGACAACCTCTCGATCTCTTTCTCCTGACGAGCAATGCAATCCATGGAAGGAACTTCATTCATTTCGCCTTGCAGCTTCTGGATTTCAGAAAATCCTTCGCAGAACCAAGAGGCATTGAACTCATACTGCACGAACACGTCTCGATGGAACTTCCAGCTTTCAATTACCTCCTCGGAAACGGTGCGCCCAGTCACGATGCTCATACCATAAATAGAGGATAAAGCTTCTTGGACACGATTGACTAATGCAAAGAGAATTTTAAGCTTCTTAGAAGTAGCGATATGACCATGATTCTTCCATATCGTGGTGTATAATTCCTCAACTTAGATGGCACATTGAATCCTCCAACCAACACATGATCATCAAAAGGGGCATCGAAAGTAGGATCAAAAGTGGCCCCAGCGACGGAAGGCACAGATGATGTTTTTTCAGTCACATGAGGCGCCTCTACGATCATATATGTAACATCTCCAGTGGTCCATGCGTCCTCATTTTCCTCAACATCAAGGTAAGTAGCTGTCACGGTCTCATCTCTTAGCTCGCTGGAATGTTCACGCTCCCTACTGCACTTGGAGATGCTCCCTTCATTACCGACCGAGTCTTCGCCATTCATACCTTCACCCTCAAGAGGTTCAGTATCTCCGGATTTCTCTAAATATGCATTATGAAAAGCACACTTAGCGATCCGGATTTCTCTACGTGCTAGCCTTGTAAAAACATTCTCCTTCCTGAGACCCTGATTTTGAACAAGAAGCACACTTAGCGAGGATTGCTCGAGATAAATAAAATCAGTTAAATCAAAAGGAAAAAACTTAAAGTACCTGCATATAGGAAGAATTGAGGACCACCGGTCCACTTGCCTGCTTCATAGACTTCGCTCTTGCATCCTGGGACTGCAGTCATCGGAAGTGTCAGCTCTGGTTCGCTTGCCCGGAAGCGGCTTCAATCGTTTATGATGCTTCAAAATTTCACAAGTGGGCTCACCACGAGGAACTGTCACGAACTCTTCCGAGAATTTTTGAAAAGCCAGCAGCTTTTTTCGCCAAAAATTTTTATACCCACTAGTCGCCACTGGTTTTCTTCCAAGGAGCAAGAATGGAATACTCTGCTTCGTTGCAAAGATGCTAGCATCAAGGAAAGACGGCACAAGCTCCTTTGAAGGCATTGGCGGAAGATTGAACGGGATGCCTTTATCGAACCCCATCTGACGAGCGGCTCTGTCAATGTTATAAGGAACCGCAGTAAGGAATTCATCAAAATAAGATGGAACATATCCTGGGATACAGCTTCGCAGAAATATGATCTCCCCAAAACTCATATCCTTTCCATCGGTATGCAACACAATGTCGGAAGCAGTAGCAAAGGTTTTTGGCTAAACCACAAAAGAATGAACCGGTCCCCACGGACGGAAATCTATGTAGTACACGTTATCGAGGAAATCAATAAGCCTTAACCCAGGTTTTGGTCGTTTGTTTTGCCAACGGAGTATTCTCGAACCACCGTACAAACTAGAAAACGAAGTTGCAGGGATGGGAGCATAATCTTTGAAATGTTCCCATAAGCATGCTTGGAGAAAAGTTATGTGAACATGCGAGTCCACTTTCTTGTACCCGTTGGAAGCGTGCATGCCTGCTGCCAAAGCATCCAGATGAGAGTATAACGATCCAAGGAATAAACTGCCTAAGGGGAGAACCACGCCTTTCGCTAACTTTATGGAAAACATGACAAGATCATGTCTTATAGTTTTCTTCCCAGAGCCGTCATCAAAGATGTCCCTAGACAGCCACAAGGACAGAAATGCGACCACTCTAAGTTCATCATCCAGTGCCTGGCCCAGCCTTGGTCTTGTAGGAAACCATTGAGACACCCACCAAGTATAAAATTATTTCTCACCTTTTTTCTGTTGATTATACTCTTCTTCCTTTCGAAGTATAGCATCGAGGATGGAATTTTCTTCGACGGATAGTTTATAGTGAAAACTTCCCGCAATAGGGAGATTTAGCAACATGGTTACGTGATAGACGCATTTATGTGTCTATTTTCGTCTCGATTTTCTATATTGTTAGTACCCATTTTCGTACTTATTTTGGCATTTTATGTTTTTGTAGGTTTTTTTGGAGAAATGAGCTTTTGTTGCGAAATTGGCTCGAAAAACCACCCGAAGGACATCTTCTATTCACACCCCCAATTTGGATAAGGGTACACAACTGTTAAGGGGCACTCCACTGTTATTTGCACCCCATATGTGCTATTTACACCCAGTGGTTAAAGGGAGTCCAGCGCTGGTTAAGGGACTCCACCTTCTTCCACACGTTCAAATATTTTGACGGGAAAAGAATTACAGACTTGCGTACTTTTGTTGTGAAGAATTTGGGCGAGTTTTACTTAGATTTTCTTGCTGGATAGGTTTGCTTTGGGCCTGTTTTGCTAAGACAGGATTAGTAGTGTGTTTGGATTGGAAGAAAAACAAGATTTCGATATAACAGGAAGTGAGAAAATTTAACAGGATTATTGGCTGTATTTTTGGATTTGATTTGGACGAGTTTTGGTCAGAGTTTTTATTTTATTTGGATCCGTCACAGATAAACAGGGAAGGTGGTAGAGTTTGAGTCGAAACAGGAGGAGGATAAGTTTGGTTCTCGACAAAACAGAGCATGAAAGATATCTCGGGCTTATTCTTGGAAAGCATGAGGATAACATGAAAGAATATATTCTCTTATTAGATTCGCAACTATATTTGGATGTTTTGGGAAGGTTTGTGTAACTCAGAGCCGCGTGAGAAGGTTATTGTCGATGAAACAAGCCGTAACCTCCGGTGAAAGAAACAAATATATTCCGAGGAGATTCTTTTCCTGTTAAGTATATATATGGAGTATTCGGGACCTAACATGGAGTCGAGAATTTTGGGGTCGATTCGGAGGATTGGGAGCAGTCACAGAGTCGAAGAAACGAAGTGCAGGAAAGCTTCCTGCTGCTGCTGGTGAAGAAGGAGCTAAAGAACAAAAGCCTGCAGAAGACAGTCTCAAATTCCGCTACAATAATAAGCTGTCGTTCTTGTTACAGTAAAATAACATTGTAACAGTTGGCTTGTAACGCTTATAAACGTTACAGTTTTCTGTTTTTATTACTTTTCTCCTTTTCACCATTGTAAACACACCTTTTGAGCTATGAATCCATATTTTGAGCGTGTCTCCAACACAATGAGTTAAACCCCATCACTGGGACAATGGAGGAAGCCTTATTTCACAATAGTTTGGTAACTATAATCGATTCTCTATGACTTTTGCATTGATTTAATTGATTTATGATTTTTATTAATTATTTGTGATTTCGTTTGATGGTGCATGCTTAGACATAGAGCTTTTGATGCACCATGCTTGTGATTTACAATTAATATTTTACAAAATCTACTTTTGGCAAAGAAAAGAGTCAACAACAGAGCTAGAATTGTTATGAATCATATATGAACCAAGTGAATGTGATTAATGGTGAAATCCTAAGTCCCATTACCTCTCGATATTTGTGACATCTTTTCTATATATTTTTTATTATTAAGTCTGAAATCAATTCTTCACAAGTCTGAGTGAACGATATCTTTCTTACCAATTTTTCTACAACATTAAAAATCTCATCAATTTTTGGCGCCGCTGACGGGGACTTGTATTTCGGTTTAGGTTTTAGGTTTTGCAAAATTTTTTTTTTTAGGTTTTGTATATATATTTTTATTTTCTTTGATTTTACTTTGGGTATTTTTGCTTTTGCTGATTGTTACCACTTTCTACAACACATCAATTTTTGGCGTCGCCGACGCGGACTTGTATTTCGGTTTAGGTTTTAGGTTTTGCATATTTATTTTTTTAGGTTTTGTATATATATTTTTATTTTTATTTTCTTTGATTTTACTTTGGGTATTTTTGCTTTTGTTGTGCAGGTTTTGCTTGAAACGAAGGTGAAAAGTTGGACTTGCCATAAAAGGAGAAAGCCGAAGCTTTTATTTTCGTTAGTTCTTATTTTCTTTATTTTTGGACTTGTATATATTGTTTGTTTATTTTTTTTATTTTTTTAGTATTTTATTTATAAAAAAAAAAAAAAACACGTGCACACACCAATTGCATCGTCAGACTACCGATTTTAGGAAAACTCGTGGATTAGTAAGATGAACCCGTGCCTTGGGCCTTATGGGAGTTACCAGCTGAAAGTCCACAAACCTCAGCCTCGTACCTTTGGGTATATTTTTTTGTGGTAACCTGAGCCTACCCATTTTAGTCAACCTTGCATTTGCACGTGCACTATAGAATGTCGAACTGGTATTATAATAGCCAATACAATGATTATTCGACTGAGCAACATGGACATTATCCTTATTATGACCATAGTGTGGATAGTGGTTGGGAACGCCAGCCTTTTGAAGGATATGGTCCATACCATGGTGAGCCCAATTACTATCCACACGCCAACTGGTCGTACGAGCAAAATTCCTCTCTACTAGAGTCAACACGTAAGTTAGCAGAAATGAATAACTTAGTTATGGACGAAAGCAATGCAACGAGTGAAATTTCTTTCCTAGATTCAATCAGGAAGTCATGTGAGTCGACTCAGAATCTTTTGTTAGAGGCCCAGAAAAGAACTGCTCAAAATAATCTTAATTTCCAATAAAGTGTTTCCAATAGTACCCTTGAAAATGAGGATACTTACTCACATAATCAGGATGACGAGGATAGAATTGGTAACACTACTTTAAATGAGTTTCAACCATTTTCATGCTATTATAATGATGATTATGATGAGGATAGTGTTGATGAAGAATTTGAAATATGTGGGCATAGTGAACAGGAATTTGTTACTCCAACTGAGCTTTATAATGATCATGTTATTTATAGTTCAAATCCAAATAATTTTAATAATTATTCACCCATTCAAAAGGACGAGGATTTGACTAGAAGCATCTCCGTTTTAGACGATGTAGAATTTCCTAGTTTCAAAGCCGATAAACATATAGCCGTATGCGTAGAAGGGCGCCATCGAGAAATGAAAGTAATCAAACCTGCAGCGTCTTTCCGGATATGAAGTGTTGCAGACGCCATGATAGCTTCAACAATCTGCGCCTTGGCCAAGTTGTCTCTGATGCGCTCATTACCCAACATATGCCTCATCCATCCTTCATAAGAGTTCAGTGGAGTGTGGCAAACCTTGAAATCAATATGAGAAGCCGGATATTCATTTTTCGGAAGGCAGAACCTCATCACATATGTTAGGGGAGCGGACGGAGCAGTCTCTTCATTTTCTGAGTCTGTAAGCAGAATCATCTTATGGCTAGGATGAGTTCTAACGTTCGGTAAAGGCACGGTAAACAGCTCATCATCTATATTCGGCATGTCTTTGGAGTTGTTAACACCTCCCGATTTGGCAGCAACATTATCCCCAGGTGACATCTTAACGAGAGCTTCTTTGTTCACTTTCAAACAACTACAATGAAGCACAATGAAAAAGAGTCATTACTTCGTATTAAGAGAGAAATCACACATGCGATACAATATGGGTGCTAATGGTCGAAGAAGCATACAAAAAAAAAAATCGGCCGCGGGATATACGCTCACGGCTAGTTCGAGCAAAGTTGTTGCATGCTTGGATATCCCGCAAGCCTTGGGACAAGCATGAATAACAGGTCCAACATATGGAGGGATCGTATAGAGGTCGTGCACGAGATGAATGGCCGTGGCCGGTTTAGATGGACGGACGAGCATGCTTGCCATGGAAATTGTGTCCACCACCAACTAGGTTTTGCATCATTCGCAAACTAAAGCTAGGTTCTGCATCCCAAGAGAAAAAAGAGCAAAGCGGTACATCAACATAGGATTCGTTGATGTTTTGCTAATGATTCTAGCGATGTTAATTACTTTGCTATGGATTTTGTTGGTAAAGTTCATTACAATATGGCTAACAAAAAAGATTCACTCACAACGGGATAATTTTATCAAAGTTCAAGGAAGATACACCTAAGACTAGGGTTTACATCCACACACAAAAAAAAAACAGCACGTACGTTGCTGGTCGCGGACGCTCCAACTATGACGAGAACGCTGTCACAGGGGAGTTTGAACGAGAAAATAAAAAAAAGAGGGTCGACCCCCTTTTATAAGTATGTTTGCGGAATCCAGATAGGATAAGGACTCCTCCTTTGACTTGAACGCAAGGAAGAGCAGCTGGGCCCACCGACGCTTCATGGCCGCGCCAAGGCAACCGAGCCTGACGTTGCTCCATAGCCACGCCGGTATTGCCGCACGGACTGGTTGATGGCGGTTGATCAAGCTCCTCCGGGTAAATTTCCTCTATCTCGTCTTTTTACGTTTTGTACATCACCATCTAATGCTTACCCCGCAATGGCACTATCATTACGTGTTAAGCAGGGGACTTAATGTTGATGGTGGATTTTAGTTCGGGGGCCAAACCGTAAAACCCTGTATTTAATGCGTTGTCATCCTGCAAAGGAATAAAGGCCATTTGAAAGTGACGAGTGCTCAAACCTCTTTACTTACACATGTATTGAACAACTTAGTATATATATGAAATTCGTTCAGAATGGTGCGCATAGTAGCAATCCCAGTTGTTGATGGTGGATTTTCGTTTAAGGTTAAATTTGTAAAAATCATAAAAGATCATGCGCTGACATCTTGTAAAAGATAAAGCCATCTATAAGTGTTGGATACTCCCTCACTTGATTCACCAAGAATGGAACTTGTAGCAACAGTCCCATTCTGTGAATTTCTTATCAGCCTTGTATTTCGTACTCATTATCAGTGTGGCATGATGAGTGAGTGTTACTCATATAGAGTAACACGAACCTCCAAGCACTATAATGAAACCATGTACGAAATACCCGTACATCTGGTGATTCTCGGTGTGTTATACTAGCCCGAGCCCTCTCGGTGTGTTATACTAGCCCGATTGAGCCCCTCTCGGTGTGTTATACTAGCCCGATTGAGCCCCTCTCGGTGTGTTATACTAGCCCGATTGAGCATCCGGACTTGACTGTATCAGTCTCCGGATATGATCTGATCGCAGTCATCCAACTCCGTAAGCATGATTGGATGACCCCAGATCAATTCCATCACCCCCAAGCAGGTATGGAATACCCACGGACGACCCGCATGGTCGGCCATTGGCCTGTGCTTGCCAAAAAGACGTTCATACCAAGCATTTTGGACGGAAAACCCTAAATAAGGGTTTGCGGCATATTACATGTGTCGCAAAATAGTCTCAACCATCCATCTTCGCAGGTATAGATGGAGGGTGTAGATGTAGACTTAAAGGGCCCGAGCATGTCAACACGATCACCGTGAGACCGCCTACACACTTGACCGGTCGGTCAAGACCAACAATGTTTGGCCATGACAAAATCGTCACCCAAACAAGATTAGGGTTTGAAAGCCAAATTAGGGTTTCAAGCCATCCATCTCCATCTTCTCGGGTACGAATGGAGGGTCACAGATTAGATTAAACAGGTCCGGTCATACCAAAGATGATCACCGTGGGCCCATCTATCTCCTCATGCGGTCGGCCAAGGCATATCATGCCCGGCTAATCCAAAACGCCCGCCCAAACATGCGTGGTTACACTTCCCAAATTGCAAATTGATCTCGACCGCTCAACTTCACCGGATGATTTGAATGGCTTAGATCACGTTTTCATGGGATAATCGTGTATAGGTGTGAACATCAACCTACCACCTACACGCTGGAGTGATCGACCAAGACCGACCAAGGACGGTTGTCTTGGAACGCGTGCGGGAATATCACGCTGTTATCAACTCCTTTGCGGTAAGAAATTTCTGCCAAAACCGATCTCAACCACTCAACCGTCTTGGTCAATTTGAGTGGCCTAGATCGCGCCTTCTTGGGAAAGTGAGACATGGACGTGTACACCGGCATGCCATCAACATGCATGACCGGTCGGTCCTCTCCAAAGCCCTTCCCATGCTTGGTTTCGACCAAGTCGAAGAGTGATGCTTGCGCACCTCTTCAAAAACCCTAGTATTCATTAACGGTCGCAGATGAGTGTCTCAAACATCATCTCATCCGTTCAACTTCACCAGCTTGGTTATACAACCCTGGTCAGGAGTTATTTGGTTAGTGAGGCGCCATTACCCATCACTTTACCACACCACAATGCAGTACCTGCATAAAATACACACGATACTTCACAAGTATCGACTTTCTCGAATAACGCAGTTATTCAATTCAAAGATTACATGCTATCTTTCGTGGATCCACGATCCGCACATTCCGGACATCAATCATGTCACAAGGCGGGGGATACATACTTGGGGTATTGGTCGGCGGTTTACAGCGTGCGGCGTGCAACGCGCCATCACAAGAACGTGTTAGGAAGTCATGGACGGTTAGAGATGAACATGAGAAGTGGGCAAGACCGGGTCGACGCACAACTCCACTACTCCATCACTCCACTTCCTCCACTTCCCACGAGAGACGTGAATGAGGCTCAATGACTTGTATAAATAGGTTCTCCGCCCTATTTCAAACAACAACACAAGTTCAAACAAGACAGAAAATCAACACCCAGAGCCTCCTTACATTAACCGTAAGCCTGCTCACTTTTCCTCGTCACAAGTCATAAGCAAGCCAACACCTTCACAATCTCAACACCTTCTTCGCTTCCCTCCCTAAGATCAACCCCATCTCCTTCACTTTGTGACCGAAACAAGTCTGGAACGGCCATTTCTTGGTTTAGGCCGGACTTGCACAGATTGATCTCTCGAATCTACAAGCACTCATCGCGCAGTGCATTTGTTTAGGGTTTAGATTCATTCCTCATCCACACCCCAAATTACCAAATTCTGCAGGAGTAGTTTTCACCCATAAACACCAGTATTCTGTGAATTCTATTTCATGTCGGCATTATTAACTAATGCATGACTTGCCTGATATTTTCCCGTGCAATGTTCTTGGCAGAACAGAGTAGCATGAATCTCCCGAAGTGCTAGTAATGGGATCTGCACAAAAATACTCATACAGGTTACATCTCTCTGACAAAGAGATCAATGCGTTCACACACTTTTTTAATTAAAGTTAGCATGATCGAACACATATTTACTCCTTAAAGAAAATCTAGACTGTTAATGTCGGTCTCAGAAAACAATCACGGCCACACAATTTGGCCGCGCAATTTAACGAGCTTGGATTACTCCTAGCAGAACTAGGAAATCACCTTAATGACCACCGACGGGCCCACTAATGCCCTAGTTGATCGAGCCCTATGTAGCTCGTTCACAAATGCTTCGAACATCGACCCAAACATGGGCGTTCACGCTCCATAACATAACTCAAACGAATTGAGACCGGCAAAAACGGTCTCAAAACGCATCACGTTCGTCCAACTTAGCCGGCCTAGTTGGACGGCTTGGATCGCATTTCGAGCGATCAAAGAGATACTGATGTGTTCACCATCGACCCAATCTCTCCCTTGGTCAATCAACCTATCCCCAACAGGACCAAAGCATGTTAAAACGCTAGCCCCAAGGAGGGTGATCGCGCAGCCTTTTAAACCCTAAATTGAATAAGCAGCGTTGCATAACTGCCACTAATCAATCATATCCGTCCAACTTCGCCAGCTTAGTTGGACGGCTTAGATCGTGTTTCAAACAATCAAGGAGATGCCAACGTGTTCACCATCGAACCAACTCCACGCATGACCGATCGACTTGCCCATAGCAAGTCCAAAGCACACCAAATCGTTTACCCAAAGTAGCTTGAACGTGTTACTTTGAAAAAACCTAAATTACGTTTTGAACAATTGCCGCAAATCGATCACGGCCAAACGACTTCGCCAGCCGAATTGAGTGGCTTGGATTTAATTTTAGGAGTCCCAGGGGATGTCAGCATGCTCGCCGGCAACCCACCTTCATACATAGTCGATCGACCTACCCAAAACGCGCATGCGGCGCCTTGAATCTCCCGCTCAAAAGGGAGTTGGTCGATCGACCTCCAAACCCTAAAAACGTGTCACCGACATTACACAACTGCCGCAAATCAATCACAACCATCCAACTTCTCCGTCCTAATTGGATGGTATAGATCTATTTTTAGAAAACAAGCAAAGCAACATTGTGAAGACCGGCCATCCTTCTTCCACATGAGGCGATCGGCCAAGTAATGGCGGGCCCCTAGAGCCACCAAACGATCACCCAAGGGTGGCCGATCATGCTTCCACTTTTTAAGACGCTTATTCGCGACTTATTCAATCAAGCTCAAAAACAATGATGCTTCATACACATCGATTAATTTGGGCTGCTTTACATGCGTCGAATACATACATATTTTATTTTGGCCTCATAAACAACTTAGTTGTTTCACTTAATATCACCATGCTATTATCCGCGGCGGGTCCCACGAATTGACCCACTTATTCGATACATCAAACATGTCATAAACTGGGGGATGCTTACTGGGGTATTGGTCTGGTGGTTTACAGCGTACAGCGTGCAACGCGCCCATTACGATAACGTGTTAGGAAAAGACGGATGGTTAACAATGATGGAGTAGTGGGTGAAGGTGTGATCACACAATGTTCACCACCTCTTACACAACTCCATTACTCCACCACTTAACTCTCTCCACTTCCTACGAGATCATGGTTGCGCTCAAATGACTTGTATAAATAGGTTTTCAACCTATTCAAATAAAAGGGGAACACAAGTGTTATCAATACAAGTATCCAGAAACCATTTTCTGATACGCAAGTCATAAACAGCCACACCTTCAATAGTCTGATTTCAAACACCTTCTTCGCTTCCCTCCCTATGATCAACCCTTCTCCTTCACCTTGTGACCGAATTGAATCTGGAACGGCCATTTCTTGGTTTAGGCCAAAATCTTACAGATTGATTTCTCGAACCTAAAAGCATTCCCGTGCGGTGCATTTGTTTAGGGTTTGAACTCGTTTCTCACCAACACACCCCAAATTACCAAAAACAGCAGAATAAGTTTTCACCCATAAACATCAAGTCAACAAGATCCAAGAAAAGAATGACTCTCTACCTGCCGTGTATAAAGGCCTCAGAGGTAGTATAGATGCTTATATACCTCGAGACAATTGACGTATGCTGGGAGGATGATCACTGCGTGCTTTGATACTTTGTTAAACACGTCTTTCTCAAAGACCGAGCCGACCTCTATCCTGGTAACATCTGTCTACCTTGCATTATAAGTGTTATCTTTACTTGTCACCATCTAGTGCTTACCCTGCAATAATTTCACTGTTACGTACTAAGCAGGGGACTTAATGTTGATGGTGGTTTTTAGTTCAGGGCCAAAATCGTAAACCTTGTATTTAATGCGTTTTCATCCTGCAAAGGAAAAGAAGCCATTTAAAAGCAATGAATGCTTAAGCCTCTTCGCTCACATATGTATTGAGAAATTCAATATATCTGTATATATGAAATTTACTCATAATGGTGTGTGCAACAGCAATCCCAAAATATTCTGTGAATTTTATCTTCCACCAGCATTATTCACTAATGCATTGCCTGCCGAGTATTTTCCTATGCAATGTTCCCAGCCGAACTCTCAATATTCACATGACATGACGATTAATGTTCGCTCGCAGCGGAGTAGCATGAATCTCCCGAAGTGTCAGTATTGAGACCTGCATGAAAACACTCACGTAGGCCACACCACTCTCTATAAAGAGATCAGTGTGTTTACACACTTTTTAAATAAAAGTTAGCGCGATCGAACGCGTTTAAATTCCTTAAGGAAAATCTAGATTGTTCATATCAGTCTCAAAAATGATCACGGCCACACGATTTGGCCGCGCGATTCAGCAAGCCTAGATTACTCCTAGCGGAACTAGGCAATCACCGTATTGACCACCGGCGGGCCCACTAGTTCCCTAGTCGATCGAGTCCTATTTAGTTCATTCACAAGCGCTTCAAACGTTAACCCAAACATGGGTGTTCGCGCTACTTGAAAATAAGCTCAAACGAGCTAAGACCGGCAAATACGGTCTCAAAAACATCATGACCGTCCAACTTAGCCAGCCTAGTTGGACGGCTAAAATCTTCCTTGAAATGATCAAAGAGGCGCCAGCATGCCCATTGGCGTCCCAACATCTCCCTTGGTCGATCGACCTGGTTGCAGCAAGTCTATAGGGCGTTAAATCGTTTGCCCAAAATAGGCCGAACACGCTATTTCAAAAAACCCTAGTTTTGGTTTGTGATAGTATGCTACTATCGCAAATTGATTACAACCATCCATCTTCGCCAGCCTAGTCGAGTGGCTTAGATCTAATTTTAGATGGCCCAGGAGATGTCAGCATGTTCACGAGCGGCCCGTCTTCGCACATAGCCGATCGTCTTGTTCAAATCAACGCCCAACGCTTTGATTCGATTAACCAAACTAGGGCTGGCCACACGACTTCCAAACCCTAAATCAACGACATCAAGCAGCTGCCGTAAAATCATCTCGTCCGTCCAACTTCGCTAGCCTGGTCGGACGGCTCAGATTGGATACTTGATGATCGATGGGGTGATACTAGGATTACCGACCACTCCCTCCTGTAAAGTGAAATCGATCGAGCTATAGCTCGCCCGTGCGATCCCAAACAATCGCCCAAAGATGGCCCTCCGCATTGTTTTAACAACAGTCATTAACTGCCGTCTCGGCCACTCAACTTGACTAGCCGATTTTAGCGGTCCAGATCTAACCTGGATCGACCGATAGGATTTTAGAATGGCTACCAGTCGCCACTCTCCTATAGGGCCTGACCGGCCACTCCCTAGGATGCGTGCGTAGCTCCTACCAACTCCCTGAAAGAGGACGGTCACGTTCCTTTTAAGACGCTCAATTCGTGACTGATTCAATCGAGCTCTAAAACTACGATGCATCTAGCACATCGATTATTTTTCAGCTACTTGTTTGAAAGCGATGCTTTATAAACATCGACTATAAGCGATGCTATGCAAATATTGATTTCATAAATAATTTATTATTTAACCTAAAAGCACTATGTGCTGCTTTTATCGGCGAGTCTCACGACTTGACCCACTTACTCGAGACATCAAACATGTCACAAACTGGGGATGCTCACTGGGGTATTGGTCTGGCGGTTTACAGCGTGCGGCGTGCAACGCGCCCATTACGCGAATGTGTCAGGGAAGAACGGGCGGTTAACAACAAATGAGATAGTAGGTGAAGGCTGACCAGTTTCCCCTCATAGTGAAAGCGTGGTGATCACCACTTTTTATACAAATCCACTCTCTACTGCCTAATCACCTCCACTTCCTACGAGATCAGGGTGTGCTCGAACATGACTTGTATAAATAGGATTTCAACCTATTTAGAAAGAGAGACAAGTGTTATCAACACAAGTAGACATAAACCATTTTTCTGATGCAAGTCATAAAACAGCCACACCTTCATAATTCAATATTCTGATCTCAAACACCTTCTTTGCTTCCCTCCCTAAGATCAACCCTTCTCCTTCACCTTGTGACCGAATTGAATCTGGAACTGCCATTTCTTGGTTTAGGCCAGATTCTTACAGATTGATCTCTCGAATCTAAAAGTACTCCCGTGCAGTGCATTTGTTTAGGGTTTGAATTCGTTTCTCATCAACACACCCAAATTTACCAAAAACAGCAGAATCAGTTTTTACCTCAAAATAATTGTGTTTGATTTTTTTGTGAAAGTTGAGTCTTTTGACTCCTTGTTGCTATGTATCACACTTTTATGCTCTGATTAATTTTTGAGTCATGATGAAGTGGGATACATGAAAACAGAGGTATTATATTCTTGTTAAAACTCTTATGTTCGGTTATTTTCAACCAGTCCACGAACGTCCGTGTCTCTCTTGGGAGTTTAGGGTTTCCACAACAAGGGTTTCACTCTCTTACTTAAAAATATTTTTATATATTATAGTGTTTTGCCTTCCCTAATAATAATAAAAAAAGGGGGGGATATGGAGAACTCCTCAAGACCTCAAGAAGTTGTGAACCTTGAGTTGGAAGAAGACTCTAAAGGATGTGATTATGTTCAAGAACTTGTTTTGAAAAGGATGATTGAAAGGAAAGAGTAGAACGCCTGGGTTGGAGAATCTGTCAAGGATTTAATCCTTTTTCATAATGACTCTAGAGTCGAGTTTTCAAACCTTCAACTGCAAATAAATCAGCTTATTGATGAACATGCCAAAATCCTTGATAATCAAAACACCTTGATCAGGAATCAGAAGAATCTTATCATGGACTATGTCAAAGCTAGGCATCTTGCCCGCACTGTTGATCGAAAAGTTAATGCTCTAACTCATGAACATGGAATTTCTACGGTCAAGAAAGTCAAGGACATCAGTGATAATTTCTTTGATGGACCCTTTCAAAGGTATGAAGTTATCAAAGAAACTTGATTTTCTATTTTTTTCTAGGAAAACTTCTTATGAGAATTTTATTCTTGTGTTTTTAAGAAGAATAACTAGGGATTGGAATAGACATTATTGTGATTACACATAGCTATGTACAACGATTTTCATCTTCAATGTATATAGATTTATTTATTTAAACTCTAAAGTTTGTTTGGAAGATGATTTTGCAGTATTAATCTTTATGGTTTTATATATTACAATTTGTTATGGGATATGTGTGTTTGCATCCGTGAACTATGATTGTCCCATACGTGGTCAAAAGTTATCTTTATTATGTCGATATGCAAGTATTGATAGAAGATAGAATGAACTTTTGACATTACAAAAGTTAAAGCCTTTTATGTCATTATTTGATGGAAGAAAGGATAAAACTTTTGTGATTTTACAAGGATGTTATGATTTATTTATTTCTCTAAAGTTTGTATGTCATTGTATTACAAATAGTGATGGAAAAGTATTGATCTTCTTTATTATGATCCATATTTATTTTATGTATTTATGTCATTATTTGATGGAAGAAAGGATAAAACTTTTTTGTTTACAAGGATTATGTCTATTGTTTTCTTATGTGATGATCATTTCCATATTTATTTTATTAAAATAATCATGTTGATCATTTCCAATTAAAATAATCATGGGTTCTCTTATGGTTAATTTAATTGAGTATTTTGGATACAAATTCATATTCTTATATGATTTGTGTTGTCCAAAGAAATCCTTCTTTTCTTATGAAAGTAAGGTCACTCTTGTTGTTCTTTCGGGAATGACATTTTATGGGGGAGAGTTCTTAATTGAACTTGTGCTTAATTGCCAAATCTTTGTGGGGAGTGCGTTGTGGAGTATTATAGGGGTTATCTTGTATCGTTATAAACTCCTTGATGAATGCATTTAGCTTTGGCTATATGATTGCATCTAAAAAGTTGATATGTACTTTCGTTTGGTCATGATATATGTCTATGGAAATTTCATTAGGATCCCACTAGTTTTCGTACCTTTGCCAATTTTATTGACAAAAAGGGGGAGAATTAATGTGTAGTTCACACTATAAATACATATGGTTTTCGGATCATTATGTAAGGGGGAGTGGTTTCCATGTGAGATGGAGTATTAACTAAGGGGGAGTGATACATATCACCATAGTATTGTTGTCAAAGTTGTGATACAATTGAGCTTTGATGTTGTGTAATAATATTATGACACTGTGTAACAATGATTGAGAGCTTTTGTTTTCTCATTTTTATGGCTACGGATTTTCAACAACAATGATGCTAAACTTACAACCTTTGGAATCATTGGAGTACTTGGAATTGACGAAGATTTCGAGTAATGTTGAAGAACCAAGGAGATCATGCATGTGGAAGAGAAGCTGCAAAGTTTATTTATTTTGTATTCCATATGTATTGATATTTTGTCACTAAAATTGACAAAGGGGGAGATTGTTAGAACACTGCTCGGTCGAACTCGCAAGCGTTGCTATCTCAAGCTTGTTTGTCAAGTTTAGTTGCCAAAACTATAATTCTTGATTTCTAGTCTGCTTATAGCTAAGTCTCGTACTAGGATAGAAAGTGTAGTTGAGCTCTAGACTCCACGGCGATCATCATACAAAGACAAAGAACTACGTACTCAAGGAACTGGTGGAACTTCATCGACTAAAAGGTATTGGAGACTTGAACTTATCTATCACTCAAAAGTCTATCTACTCTATCTCTTATCTTGAGACAAAAGTCGTATTGCTATATAGACTTCGATTATACACATTCGCTATTTCGAGCCGAGTTTATCTCGTTTATCTATTTCTCGAAATATTTGTTGGTAAGCTTTCGCTTTGTCCAAGTTCATCTTTACAAGTGACGAAAGTCATGTTGATTATTTCAATATCTTGAAAATCGCTTTGATGAAGAATAGTGTGTGAGTAACCTCTATTTGAAATCCTCTAAGAATGTTTCAATGATTGAAATGAGAGTTTAGAATATATAACCTTGAATGGATATAAACATTGTATGTGAACTCATACTTGTGTAAGTCCAAAATCCTTGAACCAAAGTATGCGTACTTTCTTCTGCTCAGATAGCGGAACTAAAGTCCGCGCATCATGCGCATCTTGTCGGAAGTTCACGTCCCGTGAAATTCTGCTAGAGTTTGTGAACTGAAAACAAACTTAATCCGGGTACTTAAGTATGCGTACCGGTATGTTACTTGAGTAGGTTATTTTCTAAAAATGGTTTATTCGTGAACTTAAACTTATATAAACTAAGGAATGCATATTTTCAAACCGTGGCTATAAAGTTCATGAATTGATTCGAGTGAATCAAAATCGTTTTTGCTTCGATTGTGTCTTGTATACTTCTATGATATCTAAGCATTTGAACAACTCTCTAACTAGTTCTTTTGAGTCATTTGAACTAGTTATGGTGAAGATGAATATGGTTGATATGAAAGTGCTCATATGGCTAACCACTTGGTTAACTACTGTTGAAACAACTAGGTGTACACGTTTAGGTACGATTACACAAACCTAAATGAACGTGCATTTCATTTGTGTATAACAAGCTAAGTTCGATCTAACGGTTTAAGGATATTATCTTGAATCTAATCAGGTTTTCACCTAACGGTGAATATTGAATGCTTTGTTACCAAGGTAACTTAGATTTCAAACCCTGATTTGGAGACTATATAAAGGACAACTCTAGCAACTTTCCTTGTAGATTTTGAATTTGCTCTTTTTCTCATTCCGTTGCTTGTAAACCTTGAACTTTTCCACCTTTCCTTGTAGATTTTGATGTCGCTCCTTGTTGATGATGATAGTGTTTCTATGGATCCGTTGTTGTTGCGAGAGAGAATGGTGCTAACTGCAAATCGAACTACAAGAAGGAGGCTTTCATCTATAGACGTCATCCTTATGATTGACAAAATTAGCACTCAAGAGATCAAAGAGTAGTGCTTCTATTGGTGGGAGGTTGGGTAGCTCACCATTCTACCCGGAATTTACGTACGGTGACACACACTCAAAAGAAAGCTCTTTAGTAGATGGAAAAATTTCTGGTCGGTGCCTCACATGATGAATACGGGTAGTCTCCACTAATGATTGATCAGCAACTCTAATAATGCTTTTCTCCCTGCACCAAATTTGCATCACCGGCATGATTAGATCCATTATTTAACACTCAAACAAGCAAGAAATCCGAATGTAGTTCTCTAACATTTCCAAGTTCAATTATGTCGGTCAAAATCTCTATGTAAACATACCTAGAAGTATGCTAGGGACTCTAAAATCTCTAAAAGTTGAAGTTTTATGTAAAACTTTTTTTTTTTTTAAAATTTTTTAATTTTTTTTGTAATTTTTTATAATACATGCTTAACCACTCCCCCACACTTAAACCTTACATTGTCCTCAATGTAATTGAATCCTCCTAGTAAAGTCAAGGTGGGAAATGATAAGAAACAAGAAAAACAAATAACAAAAAGCAAAAGGATAAGAAATACAAAACCTATGGGTTGCCTCCCATTAAGCGCTTGTTTTAAAGTCGACGGCCCGACTTAGCTCTTGCATGATTCATTCCCCATATACTAACAATCTGAAAATTTGAGGATCCACCCATAATACCTGTTTTGAAAACAATAACTCCATACAAATATTAGCACAAGAAAACAATAGTGAAATTATCGCTCGATAGAAATTTCCCCCACACTTATTCTCGTCCACACTCGGAAGTGTATAAAGAACATAGAATTTGGGAACTTCCATGTATTCTTCTTGGCAAACCCGCATAGTGTTAGAATCAAGTGTTTCCAATGGTGGATATTTAGAAACAAAATCATCCAAAAATACTTTCGAAGCACATACATTCAAACCAATAAGAGGTAAAGGAGAAGAATCAATAGGCAAAGGGTTAGACAAACCTTGCACAATCTCTTGTTTTGCGGAATCCTCTTCATCCTTAGAGAATTCATGTGAATTACTTACCTCTTGTATATCGTGGTCCTCTATCGAATCTTGCAACCAATCGTCGTTATTTTCTACCTTAACCAAAGTTTTGGCATCATTATAATCATTGGCAAGTTCAATTGGGTCTTCCACAAAATCAATCAATTTGGTTTCATCCTCTAGCATCCTCTCTTCAACATTCTCATCATCGGAATCGGGCCATTCACTAAAGTGATTCTCATCGGTATAAATTTTAAGATCTTCTTGTGCGGGTGTTACACCGTTTATAACAATAGGTAAGTCACACCCAATCTCCTCCTTTTGAATAGGTGAAGGATCGTTATTATGATCCGGAGTTGGAATAACTTCCTCATTGTTGCAACGCTCATACACTTCCGCTGGACTCATATCTTTCCCTAAGGAATTTTTCCAAGCACTAAGTGCATCATCTTCAAGCTCTACCTTTTGAATAGGTGCTTGATCATTATTAAGATCAAGGCTCGAGTAAGCTACACTAGCGACATCAAAAGTATCCAAAGGTTGGCCTTTTCCAACATAATCATCGATCAAATATTCACTACACACCATAGGCACATTAGAATAGTTATTGCTTTGATAGCAAAATTCTTCTTTATCCCTATCCTCCTTGTATTGATCCATGTCTCTTCGTTCTTTAGCAATGCCGTCTCGACGTGGTTCCTCCCAAACATAGGGTTGCTGGTCTTGTAGTGATTCTTGCAATCTTCCCTTGTGCGGGTGTTATCACATTAGGATAGGTTCGTTGAGGCAGATATGGGAAACAATAGTAAACATCAAAACCATCTATGTTTTTCTCTATATAAGTCTATCCACTGGGTATTGATGTCCAATCTCCTTTATGCCAACCAAGGAGATTCTTTATCGTAGATAGTAGGGTGGAGTAAAGGAGTACACCTTGGTAAACCCTCCAGGAGACAAACTCCGCCACTAGGGCCACCTAGGGGTTCAAATGAATTTTATTTTCATTGTTGCAAATAATAAGTTTGGGGGTATTTGATAGGCGCATTTATATGTCTAATTTGCTCAATGTTTCATATACACTTATTATGGTATTTTGTGTGTTTGTTAGGTATTTTGGGAAATAAAGATTTTTCCGCGGAACGTGTTCACTTTCACTTTTATCTTTCCCTGGAAGGAATCTTCTTTTTCCAAGCACTAAGTGCATCATCTTCGTAAAGAGGAAAGATTTACCTTGATTCTTTTTACCTTTTGAATAGGTGGTTGTTTGATCATTATTAAAGATCAGGTGGAGTAAAGGCTGCAAGGCATAAGTAGCCGAAGGTGATTATGTGAGAGGATGGAGAGTTTGGGAGGTTTTGGACGCTGCAAGACGAAAATCGAGGTTGAAAAATTTCTGCCGCTGCAACAGTGGAAGAACACGAAGAACATCAAAAGTATCCAAAGGTTGGCCTTTTTCCAACATAATCATTTTCATCATTTGTAAACACCATCAAATATTCACTACACACCATTTAGGCACATTAGAATGAATTAGATTATCATTGAATTGTGATTTCAATTGATAGGTCTTGTTCCTCCCAAACATCAAAAGTATCCAAAGGTTGGGATCAAATATTCACTACACACCATAGGCACATTAGAATAGTTATTGCTTTGATAGCAAAATTCTTCTTTATCCCTATCCTCTCTTGTTGATTCTTGTTCCTCCCAAACATAGGGTTGCTGGTCTTGTAGTGATTTTGCAACTTTTGTTGAAGATCCCCAATCATGGCAGACATCTTATCTGCAAAACTAGAGAATTTCTGATGATAAACAAAACTATCCTCCCATCCTTGTGATTGTACACTTACATACCCGTCATAAGGTTGTTGATATGTATGAGAATATCCATAAGGTTCTATAGGAAATTGATCATAGCCAAAAGATTGGTTTTGATTGTATCCTAAGGATGGTTGGAAGTTGCCATAATGTTGAGGTTGAAAACCGTATTGATTGTTGTAATATGCTTGCTCTTGTCCACCATACATGGAAAACCGATACCCGAAATAAGATTCTCAAAAACTAAGTTAGATACGATATAGAATCTAACAAAGCAAGAATAAAGCAAAAGAAAAATAAAAACAACTAAAATCGTCCATTTGCCCCCGGCAGCGGCGCCAAAATTTGATGCGTGTCGTAGGTGCAATCAAATTAATATCTTATTTCCACTCAATTAAAAATAATATAATGGAAGTCAAGTTCGTTCCCACGAGGAGCAAGAGATTCTAGTTGTAAAAATTGTCACAAAAGGGGGGATGTATAAAAAACAAAAGAAAATAAACAAAACAATTAAAAGATAAAGTTGAAATCAATAAAAGAGACAAGACCAAGGAATCCTTCTTCGTTGCAAAACAATGAATCAAGTTATGTTCTTTTCTACTTGTTATTAGTCACAGATTATCACCAACCGTAGGATAGCAGGTTCGCTTAGCTAGCCCCAAAATCCCTTATTTCACTGAGTAACAAGTCCGCTTAGTTATTAGATTCTATTCAAAAGAACCACCTTGAGGTTCGCTAACAAGATGTAATTCCCTGAATGCATTAAGATCTATGAATTTAGGTTTAGTACTAGTAGTTAAACTCGGTTCGCTTGGTCTACTTTCTAGCGTTGTTTTTACACACAATCGCTCCACGGAATCCCTCCGCAAGGTCTCGTGTTTGCTACTTATGTAAAGAGTCAAGAAACGATTACTTATCTCCTAACTTTCACTAGCTTTAGATCAAATTAACAAATCAATTTAGCGTGCACTCTAAACAATCTATCAATCAATCATGAATGAATAAACATTCCTATTAGTAAAAACAAACGATAATCATGTGAAGAACTTCAAGATAGAATTGAAACAAAACTCAAATCATGTATTAAGAACTAGGAATTCATCCTCAATCAATAATAAAATTAGCTACTCATGTTTTTGAAATTCACACAAATAATAATTAAAAGGAGAATTTTAAAGTTCACACAAATAATTAAGAAGAAGAATTTTCAAAAGCTAGCAAAAACACAAGTGTTGTGTGTGTAGAGAGGTGTGTCAAAAGATATAGAAAACTTCTCTATTTATAAGCTTCAATATTCTCCAAATCTTCCAAGGAATAGAATCCTTTTCCTTTAGCAATTCAATTTCCAAATTCAAGTCTTTCTCATCTTCCATCTTCTCTTTCCAAATTTGAGCCCAATTCTCCATCCAATTCCTAGTCCAAGTCTTCACACCCATGAGAGAAGTCCACAGAAAATTCTGGAATTTTGGTCGCCGGAAAACTGGTATTATGGCCGGAATTTGACCGGAATCCGTCACCGCCGGCCACCTGAAAATTTCACCGTCACTGGTATATTCGACGGAATATTCCGTCAGTCCACCGTTAGGACTAACGGTCAAAATATTCAAACCGTCAGTCAACGGTCAAGGGAGAGTCAGCTCAATCACTAAGTCAGCTTATCAGTCAGTCGGCCTAGCCCAGCTGAATGGTCTGAACTCCGAGTTAGATCGGCTCATCGGGTTGACTCGCCTGAGGGAAAATCCGGACAGAGTTCCGTTTGTTTATAGGACTTTCCCGGCCGAATTCAGGCCTGTTTTTGGGTCTTCTCCTGTTAAGAACCTAGCATTCATCTAATTAAACAATTCATTCCATGCTCCATCATTCCCTGTACAGAAACAGTATCTTCAATTTCTTCTATAATCTGCACTTGTTTCTCAATACTGCTCCACACAACTAATTTGATCACCAGCAGCAGTAGAAGGCTCTCATTTTTCATCTCAATTCTTCTCGGCAGCAACTCAGTCTACACAGAACCTTCAAATCACACAAACCCATTATTCCTGCTACTGTGATATCGCCATAAGCTCAGCACCACTTCAATACACTACCTCCGGCAAATCTCAATACTACAACCACCATGCCCCTGTAATAATGCAGCACCACAACAGGATATGCTCGAATTCATCTTAGATTCGAACCATTCAAACCTCAGAACACCACTAGCTTCCATCAGCAACAGCTTGTCTTCTCCCTTTTGATCAATTTGCAACAAACCCTAATCTCGGCTATTTCCAGTGACTCATATTAATCTTCAACCCAATTTAATCACAAACCCATCTCCCTGAACGCATATGAAACCCTATTTCCTCTTCATCTCAACTCTGCCAAGATTCAACACCTCAGAACTCGAATTTGCTCTAAACCCACCTTCAATTCAAGCGCCAGTACTTACTTCATATCCAATTTCTCAATTGCTTTGAACTCAAAACATCATCACCGATTCACTCCTTCTCTTCTGCTCAAAACCTTCTTCATGTATTTCAACCATCTCCGTCTTATCGGTTGTAGCAACGACAACGGATCTCGTTTCTCCAACTCATGACAAAGAAAACCCTAACCTCTCTTCATCTCTGAATCGCGCCATCAACAATGAACTCAAGCAGCAGTCGCTGCTACTTTTCTTCTCTTTCTCAATTTCAGAGAAAACGATGAGAGTAAAGTCTTCTCTCAATTTAGGGTAGGGTTGGATTGGGGTGCTAATAGCACAGCCGTCTCCTGGATAAGGGCTACCCAGATGGTGTCCCTTTAACCATGGCTGGCCTGTCTTTAGTACTCCTCCAGAAAGTTGCCCCTTAACTTAAGCAGATCTGTATTTAGTACTCTTTCAAATTGGGTTGCCCCTTAACCTTCGCTGGGCTCCAGATAGTGTTCGCCCATGAAATGACAATTTTGCCCTTTTATTCAAATTGGATCATTTATTCTTCTTTTCCTCCGTGTGACTCCATAGTAGCTATAAAACTCAAAACAAGCGTAAAATACATAATTTACAAGAAAAATAGCAGAGAAAGCATAAACAATAGATAATAAATAGGATGTATTCTACACCCTATCAAATTCCCCCACACTTAGACTTTGCTAGTCCTCGAGCAAATCAAACTAAAAACTCACAACTTCAAAGCGTTCCAACGTCCCAAGCATCCAAAGAGTTATGAGGACATAGAGTTTCTGCATGCTAGTAATAAGAAGTTAGAAATACTAAAGAACATATTCTCATTCTTAAATGTTGAGTGAGAAATAACCACACCATAATGAGAGAACGCGTGTTTGAGAAACGATCAATAAGCATTTCGCCTCGACTTCGCCTCACCAAAAAGGATTTTATGATAATTGCACTCAAAAGACGGCTTTTTTATGGGTCTCACATGTGTGCAGGTAGGAATGAAGAGAGAATTCCTGCAACACGTTGAATGGTGGGAAGGACAACTTCCGAAATATTTTTAAAAACCCACATCTTTTAATATTTTGAAAAACCAGTTTTCTGACGATCTCTAAAAAAGGAAATCAACCACTATTATCGAGGATGAGATTACTTACTCACCTTAACATCCGATCGCCAATTATGATAACACCACTCTCACGGCATCCAATAGAAACGTCTTCCGCTCCTCGTCTTGATACTCCTTGGTCTTCGTCTTCGGTTTCAACTTTTGGTGATAAACTCTCGAATTTCATAAATCCTTAACAATTTGTAACTCTTTTACCTTAAATCCTTGTCGCTTGAAACTTCCTTATATATTTTCCTTCCCCACGGCTTAAATAAAAATAAAAACAAATCAAATATTTCTCTTGTCTTCTTTTTTTTTTTTTTGAAAAACAAGAGAAATTAAATACAAAATAAACCATGGCCGTGGGAGAAGTATTTTACCGCTTGATTCTTCACAACTTGTATCATCTCGAAATCATAAACTTCAATAATTCTCACCTTTTTATTTTCTTCGCTCTTATAAATAAGTCTTCATACTTGGATATAAAATTACCTCATTGTATTGTAAGTCCTCAACATATATGTAAAAATCTGCTCTTTGTATGTTGCTTTACTTGAATATGCAATTTGCTCTTTTTCTCATTCCGTTGCTTGTAAACCTTGAACTTTTCCACCTTTCCTTGTAGATTTTGATGTCGCTCCTTGTTGATGATGATAGTGTTTCTATGGATCCGTTGTTGTTGCGAGAGAGAATGGTGCTAACTGCAAATCGAACTACAAGAAGGAGGCTTTCATCTATAGACGTCATCCTTATGATTGACAAAATTAGCACTCAAGAGATCAAAGAGTAGTGCTTCTATTGGTGGGAGGTTGGGTAGCTCACCATTCTACCCGGAATTTACGTACGGTGACACACACTCAAAAGAAAGCTCTTTAGTAGATGGAAAAATTTCTAGTCGGTGCCTCACATGATGAATACGGGTAGTCTCCACTAATGATTGATCAGCAACTCTAATAATGCTTTTCTCCCTGCACCAAATTTGCATCACCGGCATGATTAGATCCATTATTTAACACTCAAACAAGCAAGAAATCCGAATGTAGTTCTCTAACATTTCCAAGTTCAATTATGTCGGTCAAAATCTCTATGTAAACATACCTAGAAGTATGCTAGGGACTCTAAAATCTCTAAAAGTTGAAGTTTTATGTAAAACTTTTTTTTTTTTTTAAATTTTTTAATTTTTTTTTGTAATTTTTTAAAATACATGCTTAACCACTCCCCCACACTTAAACCTTACATTGTCCTCAATGTAATTGAATCCTCCTAGTAAAGTCAAGGTGGGAAATGATAAGAAACAAGAAAAACAAATAACAAAAAGCAAAAGGATAAGAAATACAAAACCTATGGGTTGCCTCCCATTAAGCGCTTGTTTTAAAGTCGACGGCCCGACTTAGCTCTTGCATGATTCATTCCCCATATACTAACAATCTGAAAATTTGAGGATCCACCCATAATACCTGTTTTGAAAACAATAACTCCATACAAATATTATCACAAGAAAACAATATTGAAATTATCTCTCGATAGAAATTTCCCCCACACTTATTCTCGTCCACACTCGGAAGTGTATAAAGAACATAGAATTTGGGAACTTCCATGTATTCTTCTTGGCAAACCTGCATAGTGTTAGAATCAAGTGTTTCCAATGGTGGATATTTAGAAACAAAATCATCCAAAAATACTTTGAAGCACATACATTCAAACCAATAAGAGGTAAAGGAGAAGAATCAATAGGCAAAGGGTTAGACAAACCTTGCACAATCTCTTATTTTGTGGAATCCTCTTCATCCTTAGAGAATTCATGTGAATTACTTACCTCTTGTATATCGTGGTCCTCTATCGAATCTTGCAACCAATCGTCGTTATTTTCTACCTTAACCAAAGTTTTGGCATCATTATAATCATTGGCAAGTTCAATTGGGTCTTCCACAAAATCAATCAATTTGGTTTCATCCTCTAGCATCCTCTCTTCAATATTCTCATCATCGGAATCGGGCCATTCACTAAAGTGATTCTCATCGGTATAAATTTTAAGATCTTCTTGTGCGGGTGTTACACCGTTTATAACAATAGGTAAGTCACACCCAATATCCTCCTTTTGAATAGGTGAAGGATCGTTATTATGATCCGGAGTTGGAATAACTTCCTCATTGTTGCAACGCTCATACACTTCCGCGGACTCATATCTTTCCCTAAGGAATTTTTTCCAAGCACTAAGTGCATCATCTTCAAGCTCTACCTTTTGAATAGGTGCTTGATCATTATTAAGATCAAGGCTCGAGTAAGCTACACTAGCGACATCAAAAGTATCCAAAGGTTGGCCTTTTCCAACATAATCATCGATCAAATATTCACTACACACCATAGGCACATTAGAATAGTTATTGCTTTGATAGCAAAATTCTTCTTTATCCCTATCCTCCTTGTATTGATCCATGTCTCTTCGTTCTTTAGAAATGCCGTCTCGACGTGGTTCCTCCCAAACATAGGGTTTCTGGTCTTGTAGTGATTCTTGCAACTTTTGTTGAAGATCCCCAATCATGGCAGACATCTTATCTGCAAAACTAGAGAATTTCTGATGATAAACAAAACTATCCTCCCATCCTTGTGATTGTCCACTTACATACCCGTCATAAGGTTGTTGATATGTATGAGAATATCCATAAGGTTCTATAGGAAATTGATCATAGCCAAAAGATTGGTTTTGATTGTATCCTAAGGATGGTTGGAAGTTGCCATAATGTTGAGGTTGAAAACCGTATTGATTGTTGTAATATGCTTGCTCTTGTCCACCATACATGGAAAACCGATACCTGAAATAAGATTCTCAAAAACTAAGTTAGATACGATATAGAATCTAACAAAGCAAGAATAAAGCAAAAAGAAAAATAAAAACAACTAAAATCGTCCGCTGCTCCCTGGCAGCGGCGCCAAAATTTGATGCGTGTCGTAGGTGCAATCAAATTAATATCTTATTTCCACTCAATTAAAAATAATATAATGGAAGTCAAGTTCGTTCCCACGAGGAGCAAGAGATTCTAGTTGTAAAAATTGTCACAAAAGGGGGGATGTATAAAAAACAAAAGAAAATAAACAAAACAATTAAAAGATAAAGTTGAAATCAATAAAAGAGACAAGACCAAGGAATCCTTCTTCGTTGCAAAACAATGAATCAAGTTATGTTCTTTTCTACTTGTTATTAGTCACAGATTATCACCAACCGTAGGATAGCAGGTTCGCTTAGCTAGCCCCAAAATCCCTTATTTCACCGAGTAACAAGTCCGCTTAGTTATCGATTCTATTCAAAAGAACCACCTTGAGGTTCGCTTACAAGATGTAATTCCCCGAATGCATTAAGATCTATGAATTTAGGTTTAGTACTAGTAGTTAAACTCGGTTCGCTTGGTCTACTTTCTAGCGTTGTTTTTACACACAATCGCTCCACGGAATCCCTCCGCAAGGTCTCGTATTTGCTACTTATGTAAAGAGTCAAGAAACGATTACTTATCTCCTAACTTTCACTAGCTTTAGATCAAATTAACAAATCAATTTAGCGTGCACTCTAAACAATCTATCAATCAATCATGAATGAATAAACATTCCTATTAGTAAAAACAAACGATAATCATGTGAAGAACTTCAAGATAGAATTGAAACAAAACTCAAATCATGTATTAAGAACTAGGAATTCATCCTCAATCAATAATAAAATTAGCTACTCATGTTTTTGAAATTCACACAAATAATAATTAAAAGGAGAATTTTAAAGTTCACACAAATAATTAAGAAGAAGAATTTTCAAAAGCTAGCAAAAACACAAGTGTTGTGTGTGTAGAGAGGTGTGTCAAAAGATATAGAAAACTTCTCTATTTATAAGCTTCAATATTCTCCAAATCTTCCAAGGAATAGAATCCTTTTCCTTTAGCAATTCAATTTCCAAATTCAAGTCTTTCTCATCTTCCATCTTCTCTTTCCAAATTTGAGCCCAATTCTCCATCCAATTCCTAGTCCAAGTCTTCACACCCATGAGAGAAGTCCACTGAAAATTCTGGAATTTTGGTCGCCGGAAAACTGGTATTATGGCCGGAATTTGACCGGAATCCGTCACCGTCGGCCACCTGAAAATTTCACCGTCATTGGTATATTCGACGGAATATTCCGTCAGTCCACCGTTAGGACTAATGGTTAAAATGGTCAAACCGTCAGTCAACGGTCAAGGGAGAGTCAGCTCAATCACTAAGTCAGCTTATCAGTCAGTCGGCCTAGCCCAGCTGAATGGTCTGAACTCCGAGTTAGATCGGCTCATTGGGTTGACTACTTTGAGGGAAAATCCGGACAGAGTTCCGTTTGTTTATAGGACTTTCCCGGCCGAATTCAGGCCTGTTTTTGGGTCTTCTCCTGTTAAGAACCTAGCATTCATCTAATTAAACAATTCATTCCATGCTCCATCGTTCCCTGTACAGAAACAGTATCTTCAATTTCTTCTATAATCTGCACTTGTTTCTCAATACTGCTCCACACAACTAATTTGATCACCAGTAGCAGTAGAAGGCTCTCATTTTTCATCTCAATTCTTCTCGGCAGCAACTCAGTCTACACAGAACCTTCAAATCACACAAACCCATTATTCCTGCTACTGTGATATCGTCATAAGCTCAGCACCACTTCAATACACCACCTCCGGCAAATCTCAATACTACAACCACCATGCCCCTGTAATAATGCAGCACCACAACAGGATATGCTCGAATTCATCTTAGATTCGAACCATTCAAACCTCAGACCACCACTAGCTTCCATCAGCAACAGCTTGTCTTCTCCCTTTTGATCAATTTGCAACAAACCCTAATCTCGGCTATTTCCAGTGACTCATATTAATCTTCAACCCAATTTAATCACAAACCCATCTCCCTGAACGCATATGAAACCCTATTTCCTCTTCATCTCAACTCTACCAAGATTCAACACCTCAGAACTCGAATCTGCTCTAAACCCACCTTCAATTCAAGCGCCAGTACTTACTTCATATCCAATTTCTCAATTGCTTTGAACTCAAAACATCATCACCGATTCACTCCTTCTCTCCTGCTCAAAAACCTTCTTCATGTATTTCAACCATCTCCGTCTTATCAGTTGTAGCAGCGACAACAGATCTCGTTTCTCCAACTCTGTACAGCAAAACCCTAACCTCTCTTCATCTCTGAATCGCGCCATCAACAATGAACTCAAGCAGCAGTCGCTGCTACTTTTCTTCTCTTTCTCAATTTCAGAGAAAACGATGAGAGTAAAGTCTTCTCTCAATTTAGGGTAGGGTTGGATTGGGGTGCTAATAGCACAGCCGTCTCCTGGATAAGGGCTACCCAGATGGTGTCCCTTTAACCATGGCTGGCCTGTCTTTAGTACTCCTCAAAAAAGTTGCCCCTTAACTTAAGCAGATCTGTATTTAGTACTCTTTCAAATTGGGTTGCCCCTTAACCTTCGCTGGGCTCCAGATAGTGTTCGCCCATGAAATGACAATTTTGCCCTTTTATTCAAATTGGATCATTTATTCTTCTTTTCCTCCGTGTGACTCCATAGTAGCTATAAAACTCAAAACAAGCGTAAAATACATAATTTACAAGAAAAATAGCAGAGAAAGCATAAACAATAGATAATAAATAGGATGTATTCTACACCCTATCATTGAACCCTAATCAATCTCACACTGATTCAAGGTACATTTGCACTCCTTACGTCTCTGATCCCAGCAGGATACTACGCACTTGATTCCCTTAGCTGATCTCACCCACAACTAAAAGTTGCTACGACCCAAAGTCGAAGACTTCAATAAACAAATCTGTATCACACAGAAAGTCTATGATAATAGATAAATCTGTCTCCCACAGATAAACCTATGATTTTTTGTTCCGTCTTTTGATAAATCAAGGTGAACAGGAACTAATTGATAACCCGGACTTATATCCCCGAAGAACAACCTAGTATTATCGATCACCTCATAATAATCTAAATTGTATGGTAGCGAAACTAGATATTGCGGAATCACAAACGATGAGACGAATATGTTTGTGATTTCTTTTTATCTTGCCCTATCGGAGATATAATCTCAAGTCAATTATTCAATTGAACTCGTACGATAGAAAGTGGCAAGATCAGATCGCTCAACTACAAGAGAAGTAGTTTCGTCTGGCTTCACAATCCCAATGAAGTCTTTTAGTCGTTAACCTACAGGGTCTCGAGAAGAAACCTAAGGTTAAAGGAGAATCGACTCTATCAAAACCAACTAGTATCACACAGGAGGTGTGGGGATTAGTTTTTCCAGTTTCTAGAGTTCCCCTTATATAGTTTTCAAATCAGGGTTTGCAATCTAAGTTACCTTGGTAGCAAAGCATTCAATATTCACCGTTAGATGAAAAACCTGATTCAACCAAGCTAATATCTTTCAATAGTTAAATCGAAACTTAGCTTGTCACACACAAATGAAATGTATTCATTTAGGTTTGAGTAACCGTACCTAAACGTGTACACTTAGTTGGTTCACAAATAGTTAACCAATGGTTAGCCATATGAGTACTTTCCTATTAACCGTATTCATCTTTCTCATAACTAGTTCAAATGACTCATAAGAACTAGTTCAAGAGTTGTTCAATTGCTTAGGTCTTTATTCATAGACACAACTGAAGCAAAATCGGTTTGATCCACTTGAATCAATTCATGAACAATATAGCCACGGTTTGCAAAGATTGCATTCCTTATAATTTATTGTTTTAAGCTCATGAACTACCGATTTGAGAAATAACCATCTTGGGTACGCGTACGGGTATGCGTACCTTAGCTACCAGATTTGAGTTGGCTTTGGTTTCCAAACTCATCAGAATTTTAGGGTAGAAAAGTTCCGCCTAAGGTGACTGGTTTATGAGTTCGTAAACTCCAAACTCAGCAGAATTTTCCGGGAGGAAAAGTTCCACCAGTACGTGTACGGGTAAGCGTACCCAACATGTCTCCTTCACCAATACCGTATGCACACATATGCACACACTTGGTTTTCGGTACATGGATTTATACACTAATGTGCGAACGCACTATATATGCTTATATCCATAGTTGGTAATCTCAAATCTACATTTCAATCATTGAAACATTCTTCTATAATGTTATAACAATCGTTATTCACGACTATCGTCATCAAAGATATTTTCAAGATTGAAACGTCATCATGACTTTCGTCACGGGTAAAGATGAAAATGGTTAAAGATAAAGCTCGCAAACACATATTTCGAGAAAAAGATAGGCGAGTAAACTCGGCTCGAAATAGCAAATGTGTATGTATGAAAACTATCATACTTATACGATTATTGTCTCAAGAGTAGGAGATAGAATAGACTTTTGGGTGACAGATAAGTTCAAGTCTCCACATACCTTTTTGTCGGATGAAGTTCCACTTGTTCCTCGAGTAGTTCTTCGTCTTCGTAAGATGATCTCCATGGAGTCTGGAGCTCAACTACACTTAACTATCCTAGACCGAGACTTAGTCATAAGTAAACTAGAAATCAAGACATATAGTTTTGATCACTAATATTGACAAACATGCTTGAGATAGCAACGCATGTGAGTTCGACCGAGCAGTGCTCTAACAATATCCCCATTTGTCAATTTTAGTGACAAAACTATCAATACATATGGATTACAAAATAGATAAAACTTTGTAGCTTCTCGTCCACATGCTTGATCTCCTTGGTGCTTCAACATTACTCGAAAACTTCGTCTTTCCCAAGTACTCCCATGATTCCATAGATGTTCAATTCAGCATCATAGTTGTTGAAGTCCCGTATCCATAACAATGAGAAAACAAAAGCTCTCCATCATTGTTATACAGTGTCATAGTATTATTACACAGCATTAAAGTTCTCATATCACAACTTCGACAACAATACTATGGTGATATGTATTACTCCCCCTTAGTCAACTTCGTCTCAACACAAAAACCACTCCCCCTTACATAATGATCCGAAAACCATATGTATTTGTAGTGTGAACTACATATTAATTCTCCCCCTTTTTGTCAATAAAATTTGCAAATTAGTCAAGCAAAAACGGGATCCTAATGAAATTTCCATGGAGACACTTCAAAACCAAAGAAAATTACATATCAACTTTGTTTAGATGCAACCATAAAGCCGAAGCTAAATGCATTCATCACGGAGTTTATAAAGATACAAGATAACTCCTCAAATATTCCATGCAACTCCAAGGGCCGAATGACCCAAGTGCGAAGGGAGAATAATCTTGCACGGGAGAGAAGAATTGAGAAGAAACCGAGAGATTGAGGAGGACATTGAGAGACACTACATTGAACAAATCCCCACAAAGATATGGCAATTAAGCACAAGTTGAAAGAACTCTCCCCCATTTGATGTCATTCCCCGAGCTTGTTGAAAGAACAACAAGAGCGACCTTACTTTTATGAGAAAAGAAGGATTTCAAGATAGCACTAAGATACTTAGAAGATATATTCGAAAGTTCTCATATCACAACGAGAAGATTTATTTTTGCGAACGACGGTTTTAACAATACTATGTTAAAGATGCAACAATATTGTTTCAAATGACAAAGGAAATGTTTCTTACTTCACCCGTAAGCGATCCCCTTAGCTTCTTCTCAATTTGGTGATCCAAAATTTCACAAACTCACAAATATAAAAAGAAAGTTGCGAGAGCAATCGTGCCATTTGAACTCCCAAGGATGATATCTCTGCGAGATTCAACACATTTAAGATCAAACCCACCACTTCTCATCCCTTACAATATAATGATCTTAATGAAAACATCTTTATATGTATTTTTTGTAGTCCAAGTTTGTGAAACTAACAGTATTAAGGTATATCCTTTACCACGGTTCGCGAACTCCCCTTTTAATTGATAAACAGCCCGAGAGAATTTTTCATGGGCCAAGATTTCATAAAAAAATTGATTGCAAAGGTGACCTAGCGAGACTATAATTTTTTGAAACATTGATGATCGTAAAACAATCAGAAAGAATAGATGAAGGTTCTTGATCGGGAATGGTTGAAATAAAACCCTTTCGAGCAACTTCGTTGAACTTCATCAAAAGAAGATTTGAGACACTTGAAAGCCATTATCGGTATGGGAATGGATGGGAGGTTGGAGAAACCAAAAAAATTATTGCGGAAGGAGAGAATAAAGAAAATGCAGAGAGAAATAAGGGAAGAAAGAGGAGGAAAAGAAAACTTGGAAAAATCAAAAAAGTTTGAGAAAACGAGGGATTTAATGCGAGAAGAGACACAACCATGGAAAACGTGTCAAGAAAAGACTTTAAATAGTCAAAAAGCTAAATGGCAAATCATTCTCGAGGAGGAGATCACGGGAGACGGAACTTCATATATATACTACAAAGAAGTTTATAAAGATATTCTTTCGCTCGTTCCTTCACCGATTGAAACCAAGATAATTTTTCCTTCAAATCTACTTAGATTCTCCCCCTTTTGTCAATAAAATTTACGAAAACGGGATCCTAATGAAATTTCCATGGAGACACTTCAAAACCAAAGAAAATTACATATCAAAGCAACCATAAAGCCGGGCTAAATGCATTTCAAGATAGCAACCACAAAGAAGATACATTTGATGTCATTCCGAAAGAACAACAAAGATATATCTACTTAGATATATATCTACTTAGAAACAAATGTGGAAAAATACTTTACACTTCAAGAAGTTCCAAACTCAATTGCCCAAAGGATCTAGATAAGAGCAGGGGAAAGAGTTATGGAAGACTAATGTACCAGAACGACACCAATAGACTGTTATAGGTGTTGAAACGTAGCAGTATCTAATGGTTTGGTGAGAATATCAGCCAACTGTTGTTCCGAGGGCACAAATTCCATATTAATGATACCGTTTTCATAAAGATCTCGGATAAAATGATACCTTATGTCAATTTGCTTAGTCCTTGAGTGCTCAACTGTATTTTCTGTTATGCGAATTGTACTGGTGTTGTCGCATAAAATTCTCATTATTCCAGTGTTAATTCCATAATCAGCAAGCATTTGTTTCATCCATAGAAGTTGAGTACAACATGAGCCTGCAGCGATGTATTCTGGTTCACGTGTTGAGAGGGATTGTGAATTTTGTTTCTTGCTATGCCAAGCTACAAAATTTAGTCCTACATAGTAAAAAACCCCTGACGTACTTTTTCTATCTTCCACACATCCCGCTTGATGCATCCGAATAGGTAGTAAGATCAGTGTTAGTATCAAAAGTGTAAGATAGACCATACCCTGCAGTGTGATTAATATAACGTATAATTCTTTTTGCAGCTGCAAGATGAGATTCTTTTGGATTTGCCTGGAACCTAGCACAGCAACCTACACTGAAAGCAATATCAGGTCGAGTAGTTGTAAGCTACAAGAGACTTCCTATGATAGATCGATAGAGTTTTTGATCCACATTTACACCTTTATCATCTCGATGCAGTTTACCAGTGGTAGGCATAGGAGTTAGTTTAGGAGTGGACTTATCAAGGCCAAATCTTGAGACAAGATCCTTAGCATATTTTTCTTAAGATAAGTAAATTCCATCCATGTGCTATTGAATTTGTAAACCCAAAAAGAATATTAATTCACCAACATTGCTCATTCCGAACTCCTTTCCAAGAGACACTTGAAAATCTTGTACAAGTTTCTCCGATGTTGATCCGTAAATGATGTCATCTACATAAACTTGAGCGATCACAACATCTTTTCCATTCCACTTGGTAAACAGTGTTTTATCAGCTCCTCCCCTCGAAAACCTTTCCCAAGAAGAGATGAGGTCAGTTTCTCGAACCAGGCACGAGGTGCTTGTTTCAACCCATACAGCGCCTTATTAAGTTTAAGAACGTGATCTGGGAAGTTAGGGTTTTCAAATCCCTTAGGTTGTGCTACATAGACTTCTTCCTTTAAGGTTCCGTTTAAGAAGGCGGATTTGATGTCCATTTGAAATAGCTTTACCTTAAGAAAACAAGCATGAGCTAATAACAATCTAATGGACTCAAGGCGTGCCACAAGAGCAAAGGTTTCGTCAAAGTCGATTCCTTCGATTTGTGAATATCCTTGAGCGACAAGTCTTGCTTTGTTTCTGACAATTTTGCCAAACTCATCAGACTTGTTCTTAAATATCCATTTGGTGCCAACTATATTGACATTTGGAGGACAAGGTACAAGCTTCCATACGTCTTGTCTTTGGAATTGATTTAACTCTTCATGCATTGCATTCACCCATAAGGGATCGCTAAGAGCTTCACTAATATTCCTTGGTTCTACATGTGAAAGATAACAACCAAAATTGCACAAATTTTGAAGTTGTCCTCTAGTCTTTGCAGTAGAATCTCTTCCTCCAATGATACTGTTTGGATCATGGTTTGTTTGAACCCAGAGGTGTCGTTGAGGGACATGTTCTTGTTCAACAGGCATAGTCTGATCAGTGTTTTTCTCCTTGTCACTAGAAAGATCATGATCAGTGACTGTAGGTACAACTTCAACTGAATCGGGAACTTCTTTGACTTTCTCAATCGTCTCAGTTGGAGGCAATAGTCGCTAATATCATCAATGATAACATTAGAGGATTCCATCATTACTTGGGTTCTGAGATTAAATACTCGAAAACCACGACTATCTGATGCATAGCCCAAAAAGATACCTTCATCGCTTTTAGTATCAAATTTCCCTCTCTGATCTCGATCTTTTAGGATGTAGCACTTACTTCCGAACACTCTAAGATAGTGTAAGTTGGGTTTTCTACCATACCACAACTCATATGGATTGTTTAGGGTTTTAGACCATAGATAGACATGGTTGATCAAGTAACATGCTGTGAAAACAGCTTCTCCCCAAAATCTTAGAGGTAAGTTTTTGTTATGGAGCATAACTCTGGCCATTTCCTGAATATTCATATTCTTTTTTTCTGCAACTCCATTGGCTTGAGGAGTAATAGGTGGTGAGTATTGTTGAATAATCCCCAGTTTGTCACAGAATTCAAATACTTTGGTGTCTTTGAATTCAGTGCCACGATCGCTTCTAATTTTCTTTAGTTTGCGACCTTGTTCATTCTGGATCCTATTAACAATAATCTTAAATTCACCAAGGGTTTCATTCTTATGAGCTAAGAAAGCAACCCAAGTGAATCTGGTGTAGTCATCTACCGTAACTAAAGCATACTTCTTTCCTCCAATAGTAGATTTGTTGAATTGGTCCGAAGAGATCCATATGAATTAAATCAAGTGGAGCCTTAGTGAGAATATCTTGAGATGACTTATGGTGAACTTTCGTTTGTTTACCCTTTTGACAGGCACCACATACACCATCAATCTTTGCATTGATTTTGGGAACGCCCCTAACAAGTTCTTTGTTAATGATCTTAGTTAAAAGACGATAATTGATGTGACCAAAAAGTTCATGCCAAAGATGTGTTTGTAGATTCCACCTTAGTCAAATTGCAACAATTACTAAACTGAGTATCAAGGAGATAACAGTTATTTTTACCACGAGTTCCTTGAAAAATTACTTTTCCAGTTTTGTCTACAATGTCACATCCATTTGCATTGAAGACAACTCTATGGCCTTTCTCACAGATTTGACTAATAGAAAGAAGATTTGCAGTCATACCTTTGACGTATACTACATCATGGATTTCTGGAACACCGGGAAGCTTGATCGTACCCTTCTTGCTAATGTAGCAACAACTCCCATCACCGAAGGTAACTGGTCCTCCTTCAAAGTCACTTGTGGAGACAAACCACGAGAGGTCACCAGTCATATGTCGGCTACAACCACTGTCAAGAAACCATTGGAAGGGTGATGTTGATTTTAAGGCAAAAGCTCCCATACTAACACTGCTTTCCTGCTTAGGATTTCTTGTTAGTTTTGTACACCTTTTTAGATAAGTAAACAGTCATTCAACTTTCTTGTGGAGATTGCTCGCAACCTTTATACTTTTCTGAAAACGTGTACATGTATGTTGATTGTGATTTTGAAACTCACAAAACATACAGGGGCCAACATCGGTAATCTTATTTGAGAAGTTCTTCCTTCTATCAAGTTTCTCAAAGCATAAACTATGTTTAATACTTGACTTGATATGATCCTTTTGACAGGAATCAGACGAGTTATTCATCCATACTGAAGAATTTTTGACAGACGTCAAATCCTTATGCTTTGCAATTTTTGCAGCAAGATCACGGTTGATCCGGATTTTTTCATCCAACTTCCTTTGGAGAAAAACAAGGGTTTTAGAACATTCCATAAGATTTTGGTTTATTCCTGGTGAAGCGTTTATAGAGACTTTACTGTCCATCTAGTCGGATCACCACAAACACATACTTTTGAGGTCTTTAATTGTGTTTGCCTTCTCTAATACCAATTGAAAATGCGGGGGTACAACAACCTCACCCAATATTTCGATTAGCAATCTGTATGGACTAACTCTAATATACTTTTAAGAGAATCAACTAGACAGTCAGACTCAATCTTAATAAAAAGTATATCAAGGAGTTAATATATCTATCTCTCGATTTGATCTTTACTAAAGCAAACGGAAATCTGCGAGTCTTTATCAAATACTAGAGAGATAAACTTGGATGGTACCAAAGACCAATATCCAAGTGTCAATCAATGTAAATCAACAACCAAAGGTTGGATATTCTAATTGATTGATCTTAACGCACAACCTGTGATATTTCAATTATATAACGAAATATAATGCAGAATATAAATAACACAGACACCAGAAGTTTTGTTAACGAGGAAACCGCAAATGCAGAAAAACCCCGGGACCTAGTCCAGATTGAACACCACACTGTATTAAGCCGCTATAGACACTAGCCTACTACAAACTAACTTCGGTCTGGACTGTAGTTGAACCCTAATCAATCTCACACATATTCAAGGTACATTTGCGCTCCTTACGTCTCTGATCCCAGCAGGATACTACGCACTTGATTCCCTTAGCTGATCTCACCCACAACTAAGAGTTGCTACGACCCAAAGTCGAAGACTTCAATAAACAAATATGTATCACACAGAAAAGTCTACGAAAATAGATAAATCTGTCTCCCACAGATAAACCTATGAGTTTTTGTTCCGTATTTTGATAAATCAAGGTGAACAGGAACTAATTGATAACCCGGACTTATATTCCCGAAGAACAGCCTAGTATTATCAATCACCTCACAATAATCTAAATCGTATGTTAGCGAAACTAGATACTGCGGAATCACAAACGATGAGACGAAGATGTTGGTGATTTCTTTTTATCTTGCCCTATCGGAGATATAATCTTAAGTCAATTATTCAATTGAACTCGTACGATAGAAAATGGCAAGATCAGATCGCTCAACTACAAGAGAATTAGTTTAAATGCAGCTTCACAATCCCAATGAAGTCTTTCAGTCGTTAACCTACAGGGTCTCGAGAAAAAACCTAAGGTTAAAGGAGAATCGACTCTAGAAAAACTAACTAGTATCACACAGGAGGTGTGGGGATTAGTTTTTCCAGTTGCTAGAGTTCCCCTTATATAGTTTTCAAATCAGGGTATGCAATCTAAGTTACCTTGGTAACAAAGCATTCAATATTCATTGTTAGATGAAAAACCTGATTCAACCAAGCTAATATCTTTCAACCGTTAGATCGAAACTTAGCTTGTCATACACAAATGAAATGTATTCATTTAGGTTTGAGTAACCGTACCTAAACGTGTACACTTAGTTGGTTCACAAATAGTTAACCAATAGTTAGCCATATGAGCACTCTCATAACTAGTTCAAATAACTCATAAGAACTAGTTCAAGAGTTGTTCAATTGCTTAGGTCTTTATTCATAGACACAATTGAAGCAAAATCGGTTTGATCCACTTGAATCAATTCATGAAAAATATAGCCACGGTTTGCAAAGATTGCATTCCATATAATTTATTGTTTTAAGCTCATGAACTACCGATTTGAAAAATAACCAGCTTGGGTACGCGTACGGGTATGCGTACCTTAGCTAACGGATTTGAGTTGGCTTTGGTTTCCAAACTCAACAGAATTTTTCGGGTAGAAAAGTTCCGCCAGTACGCGTACGGGTACGCATACCTAAGGTGACTGGTTTATGAGTTCGTAAACTCCAAACTCAGCAGAATTTTCCGGGAGGAAAAGTTCCGCCAGTACGCGTACCCAACCTGTCTCCTTCACCAATACCGTATGCACACATATGCACACACTTGGTTTTCGGTACATGGATTTATACACTAATGTGCGAACACACTATATATGCTTATATCCATAGTTGATAATCTCAACTCTACATTTCAATCATTGAAACATTCTTCTATAATATTATAACAATCGTTATTCACGACTACCGTCATCAAAGATATTTTCAAGATTGAAACGTCATCATGACTTTCGTCACGCGTAAAGATGAAAATGGTTAAAGCGAAAGCTCACCAACACATATTTCGAGAAAAATATAGGCGAGTAAACCCGGCTCGAAATAGCAAATGTGTATGTATGAAAACTATATATCATACTTATATGCTATTATCACAAGAGTAGGAAATAGACTTTTGAGTGACAGATAAGTTCAAGTCTCCACATACCTTTTTGTCGGATGAAGTTCCACTTGTTCCTCGAGTAGTTCTTCGTCTTCGTAAGATGATCGCCATGGAGTCTGGAGCTCCTTTGTCATTGGTGTCATACATTCGAGTTTTGGCAACATCCCGGCTAAAATCGATAAAAAGATTTTTACTGGTGGTGTTGCAAGTTCCAGTTGTTGGAAAAACCCTTCGTTTAATCATAAGAAAAAGGAGTCAAAATTTTCAAATAACCCTGAGTATCATCTGGTACATTTCACAAATATCGACCGGAGAAGGTGCATGAGGATTCCTCGGCCCATCTAGCCTCTTGGTAACAAGATTGGCTCCACCCCATTTGTATATAACTTGAAATGGGGCAAGTAACAGTCTGATTTGTTTTGTGTCTTTGTATTATGGGTTAGTTTAGTCTTTGAAATTTATTTTTTCCTTGAAGAAAAACTTACGTGACAGAATTTTTATGTCTTCCTGAAGATAAATTGTGTTTTGTAGCACGTTTTTCTTCACACTGTTTTAATTCTTCTCAGTGTGGGAACCTCATGGTTCAGGATTTAGAAATGGAATCATGTTTCCCTTTGTGGGTTACCGAACCAGTAGGGGTCCAAGCCCATTACCGGGTTTTTAAGGGTTCCAGTACGCGTACTTTTCTTCTTCTTCATCATCTCTTTGTTCACGTTCGTGGACAAGGGCAATTTTAGGGTTCATGTACCGTCTCCATTAATCTTCTTTTGGAGGCCAAAAAGGGACAAAGGCTTGTCATCATCTTCAAGGAGCATTTCAAGTAAGATTTTGTTTTCCTTATTACTCTCATTTTTTAGGGTTCATGGGGAAAATCAATAATGATGATAAGAATTCAAAGAAGATATCAAAAAACCTTGTTTCATCTTCTCTCATGGGTATGAACATACCAAGTGACCAAGATTCTATTAGAATTAGAATCACTAATGATTCTAGTAGTAAGACCTTTGAAAAGATTTATTCTAGTGGTTTCATTCTAGAAAAGAAATTGGAAGAGGAAAGTGGTCATAAAGAAGATTTGATGTGTTTTGAGAAATATAATCTTGGTAACATATTTGATGGACTTGGTGAAGGTTTTGACACTCTCACAAGAATCTTTTATACTAACATCCATGATGTTAATCTTGATGACATAGAATTCAAGGCTATGATTCATAGAAAAAGGATTCTTGTTGATAGAGAGTTGATTTCAAGGATTACAAAATTTTCATTGGGTAATTTTCGCCTTCCTAGACCAAGAGGAGAAAGACCATCATATGAAACCATTTCTAATGGTCTTTGTGGCAAGAATGTTGATTGATTTGAAGGAAAATTTCTTACTCATAATCTTAGTCTTGCGTTGATAAGTTTCGGAAAACTTGGCATTTCTAATCTTTGTCCCTCCACGATTGAGAACTCTCGGTGGAGTCGTGATTTTGCGGAGCTAGTATATTTCCTTGAATTGGGTGCTCAATATCTTTGATATTTGTGGATTTATCATTATTCAAATGGTCTCGATGACGTCATCCAACAAGAAGTTAGGCTTTCCATGCTTAATAGAGAAAATATGTTGTGCGCATTCCATCGCTCCCATTGGCGACTCTATTGGAACTCCCAAACTTGTTTGTCCTTGTACCTTCAAATGTATGAAGAAGAATGCTTGCAAGAGACAAAGCTGTGATCCCCTTGACGGTTCTTGTGATCCTACCACCTTGAGTATTCTTCATCAAATTCATAAGGGTGTGCGTAAGATCAATTCCAAGGTAAAATGTGTTCAAGAACAATTATGTGTGATTGCTACAAAGTTTCCCGAACTCAAGGAAGAAATTGAAAAAGTTCAAGCCTCTTGGATGGTGTCTGATGATGAAGATGTTTATTGATTTCTCGAACTTTTCTTTTGTCTAGGAAACTTCTTATGAGAATTTATTCTTGTGTTTTAAGAAGGATAACTAGGGTTTGGAATAGCAAATATTGTGATTACACACAGCTATTGTAAACGATTTTCATCTTGCAATGTTTTAGATTTATTTATTTAACTTCTAAGTTATTTGGAAGATGATTTTGCAGTATTAATCTTTATTGGTTTTATATATTGCAAAAATTGTTATGGGATATGTGTGTTTACGTCCGTGAACTATGATTGTCCCATGTATGTCAAAAGTTAAGTCTATTATGCAAATATTGATAAAAGATAGAATGAACTTTTGAATATTCCGCAATATTGATCTTTCCCTGATCCACTTTTATGTGAAAGTATTGTATGGCTCCATAAGTTTTCTTATGTTGAGCATTTCCGATTAAATTAATTATTGAGGTTCCTTTGAGGTTAATTTAATTGAGTTTTCTGGATACAAATTCATGTTTCATGTGATTTGTTTATGTCCAAAGAAATCCTTCCTTTCTTGTAAAAGTAAGGTCGCTCTTGTTGTTCTTTCGGGAATGACATTTTACAGGGGAGAGTTTTTAATTGAACTTGTGCTTAGTAGCCAAATCTTTGTGGGGAGTGCGGTTGAGGAATATTGTAGGAGTTATCTTGTATCTTTATAAACTTCTTGATGAATACACTAAGTTTCGACTATGTGAAATCATCGAAACAAAGTTGATATGTTCTCTTTTAGTCTTGAATAATCTCTTTGAGAATTTCATTATGATCCCGCTAGTTTTCATGCCTTTGCCAATTTATATTGACAAAAAGGGGGAGAATTATTTTGTAATTCACACTACATACATATGGTTTACGGATCATTATGTAAGGGGGAGTGGTTTTCATTGTGGGATGAAGTATTGACTAAGGGGGAGTGATACATATCGCCGTAGTATTATTTTCAAAGTTGTGATACAATTGAACTTTGATGTTGTGTAATAATACTATGACACTGTATAACAATAGTTGAGAGTATGTGTTTTCTTATTGTTATGGTTACGGATCTTCAACAACTATGATGCTGAGTTGAACACATTTGGAATCATTGGAGTACTTGGAAGTGACGAAGATGTCGAGTGTTTGATGATTGTTGTTAAGCAAAAGAAGAAGATTGGTTTGTGAATTGAGTTTGTTGATTGGATAATGATGACGGAATTCCGGTGGGATCATGTAATTGGGATAAGCTATAATTGAGTATCAAGGAGTAAGGGTTTGTTGGTGGTATCTTTGAAGATGAGAAAAGACAAGAACGTGCTACTACCACTATTAGTAATTTTAATAGTGTTGTATGTTGACGTTTATCAATGGAAGAAGGGGAATAAAAAATGAGAAAAAGACAAGGATGTGTTGACGTCGATTAATGGAAGAAGTTGAGGAGTAGAAGAGGGTTACGGAATTCTTGTTGAATGATATCTTGGTTTAAGGGAGGATGTTGGAAGTTAAACCAAGATATTGGTGAAGTTATTAATGGAAGCAACTAGTTGGAGTTGTTGCTGTATTCTGGAAGCAACTAGATGAAGTTGACATGACGTGTTTGGTTTGGACGTGAAGTAAACTTGTGAAGCAAGTTGTTTTGGTTCTAGAAAGTTCTAGAAGAGTTTGGTTTATGTTAGGAAAGTGTCTTTGTTTAGAGTTTGATCTTTGTTAGGAAAGTTTGCTTTGAGTGATCATCAAGTTTGTGAGACTATAAGTAGGCTGTTGAGCCATGAGAATTATACGCCGAATTTGATTATCAATGTAGTCGTTTATTGCTTCTGCGTTGTGCTCTCCTCTCTCTTGCTCGATCCTACAATAACCATATCAAAGCCATGACTTCAAACAACCAAATGAACAATACTAACCAGAAACCCAGACCCAAAGCAGAGCAACAAATTAGAAAAGAAAGCAATCAAATTTCATTTGTCTTACACTAAATGGTTTAATCCTGCAACTCCTCCAGCTGTGGTGCTCATTATGGCAGATGAACAAGACTGAACCGAAGGACAAAAAGACCTTCACATTCAGAATAAGCACACAGGTGGAAAGCAGGGCTCTGAGGGTCATGGAAGCCTTCAAATGGCATGGACAGATGAACACTGATAGAAGGAAAAAAGATGATACAACAATTAGGAAAAAAGATGATACAACAGTTGAAAAACATGAAGTAGAGGCAGCCTGCAAAAGCCTCAAACCACAAAACATTTGATGATAATGTTGGAACTCTTTTGCAACTTTAGACCATTTTCATGCATTCCTCAAAAGGCATGGTTAGTTGCCAAAGTTGAAAACCTGCAGCCAGTTTAAATTCTGATCAAAGTAGAAGTAACTTGGCTTTCATCTCAACTAGTAATGAACCCATTTTGCACAATACCTACCAGACCACAAATCTGATGGGTCGAGTTTATCTATTTTCCTTCCGAGAAAAACAACGCACAAAAGTATAGAGACTCACTCCAATATACAAAACAGGATATTGAACAACAGTAATTCCCTTCGCAAAATTTGGACATATTTCTAGCTATCATATATGTTTGGCATACTGACATATGCAATGCCCACTTCATACTGTCTGATACATAATCAAAAGATTCGATATATGTATTTAACTAATTACAATAACCTAGTTTGTTAGCCCTTGTTGCTATACCTCGTCTCCTCTCATGTTCCCTCGAAGAAGCAGCGGATGATGTCTTTGACTGTAGTGTTGAAGTTGATTTTGATGAAGAAGAAGATGATAAGTTCTTTTCAGATAATGAGGACTTGGTCTTTTTCCGCTTTTGTTTCTTAGGAACACTTTGAGGTTCTTCTGTAGTTGATGCTAATGATGAACTTTTCAAGTTTTGAGGATCTAAATCTTGTTCACGTCTTAAGGATTTTTCAAATTCTGTAAATTTCATAAGAACAACGAGTCAACACACAATAAATATTATCAAGTTTAAATAAACAATGAAATGTGACCATTTATGCAGCTTAGTAACAACAAACCATCACATGTATCATTGCTCGAAACAAAAGAGCCAATCCAATTTGAGGCAAAGAATCTTCAGTCTTCTCTATTTGAAGAAAATGTTTAACCCAAAACATAGTGCCAATCTCATTTTCTAATTGAAAAGCTTTGTTATATATGGATCTTGTTGGGAAACATGGGACTAAAATTGTGAGCGAGATGGTAAAATACCTTGAGAAGACCATGTTGAATCACACATATTATTCAGGGATGTCGACGAGAAATCCGATGTAGTCTTGAATTCATTCATCTACATTGCATATTGGAATCATCAACAAATAGAAACCAAGAAAATTAAAACTTGAAGTAAAGAAAAGGAGTAGTTATGATTAAACTAACATACCCAGCTAGGTGCATTAGAAGATTGGCCATCCCATCCAATATGGGCAACATGTTTAACATCTGTTGGATTCCCTATTTGCATCTCATGTTCTTCCTTGACAACTATAATACAACCCCCATTTCAAAAAATCAAAGACTAATTGAAGAGATAGAATAGGGACATATTAAGAGAAAGATGAAAAGATTGGAAAATAAAAATGAGTAGATAGTAATATTACCAAACATTTGAGAAATATACTTGTTGAATCCCTTGTAGATACCTTTCATCTTCTTGGTTCCCATTTTATTTATAGATATTTCTTCTAGAGCAATGCAATATTGCCTATACACAAAAGGAAAACAAAACGAATTGAAAGATTTAATATAGTTATCATGAAATTTGAGTTCTTAAGAGAAAAAAAAAAAATCATAAAGCAGGTAACAGAAATAAAAACCTTAACAATGTGCTAGTGGTAATCATGTAATGGAAGCAATGACAGGATGTAGAGAAGCTCCTCTTCCTCTCCTCCTTTTTCCTCTTCGTCTTTCCCTTCTTCTCATGAGCAACAAACCCCATCCTTAGTCATCTTTCCTTAGCTCTAAATTGATAAAGGAGACTACATAGGTGTAATTAGAAAAATGTAGCAGCTAGCTAGGGCCAAAAGCAGAACCGAAATGAAGAAAGAAAAAATGGATTTAGGGAGGTATCAACAGTTGGGAGATAGAGAGAAATACAGAGGAGGAGGAGGGGTGGGGGGGGAGATGAAGATGGAGCAGAGGAAATGAGGCTCAAAATAGGAGAGATAGAGAGAAAGAGGGGACTATGGGAAAGAGGAGTAAGAAGAAGGAGACAGAAAGACAAAGACAATGATGTACCTCGTTTTGATTAATCAATAGTCTTAATATTTGCGGTGTCTGTGAGCTTTGTGTTCAACCAACGAGCAAATCACGCTCCCTATCTCTCTCTCTCTCTCCTCTCTGATATCAACAAACGAGAAGAGAGTATAAACGTCCAAAATTGCCGATTTTCTTTCTTAATTTTAATTAACAGGCGAGATTGAGGTATACTCATACTAATTGGGATATACCCAATTTTAAAGGGACATTTTTTGTGGGTTTTAGGGGAAGTCTTAATGGGAAGTTACAAAACTACCCTTACCTATTAATAATCTTAATTACCCTAAATCAGTTTTTATTCTCTTCATCTTCATCTTCATCTTCCATCAACCAAAGCCATATAAAAATCTTCAACTTTGATTTTCCAAAAAAATTGTTGACTCTACCAGCGAAAAGAAGACTATAAATGATGTTTAAACTCAAACCCATCATTGTGTTGTGTGATTGATTGTTATGTTAGGTTGGAAATCGAAAATTACGATTTCTGTGTTTTTGGTCGGCAAGGTCGTAACATGCATATCTTGCCGACTTTTCATAACATCCATGGCGACGACTGTAAATTTTTTTTTTCAACAGTGGCGGGGTATTTTTGAAGACCTTGCTTGACTTATACCGCCGCGGGTTTTTTGTAGACCTTGCCGACTAATATTTTTCAATAGCCCTCTCATGTGTGTCAAAAAAATAAAGTTGGCATGTTCTTCATTTAAATACCTTGCCGACTTATTTGAGGTATTTTTCACCCCATGGGTTTTTTTTGTAGACCTTGCCGACTAATATTTTTCAATAGCCATCTCCCGTGTCAAAAAATAAATAAAGTCGGCATGTTCTTCATTCAAATACCTTAGGCTAAAATTGGTCGGCATTTTATTCAAACAAAGACCATGCCTAGGCCATATATAGCCAAAGACCTTATTCAAACCTCTACCTTGCCGACCTTTGACATTTTTGAAAACCAAATTTTTTGATCTTAATCGAACTCACAAGACGGATTAAAGGTTTAATCTACTGAATTTTCATTTTCAAAATTTTTATCTAAACTCAATTAATTAGCCTAATCAGTTTTTTAGTGTTAATTATAAAAGGGCATTTTTGCCATTTAGAAAATACAAGGTTAAGGGGTGGCTTGGTTTTACTTCAAAATGACCAGATTTTGTCTTATTGGGTATACCCCAATTAGTTTGGGTATACCCCAATCTCGCCGGGATATAATTTTAACATGGGTCAATTAAAGAATGGCCATACTTTTTGTAATTTGTTCACAAAATGATCATATTTTTGTATTTCGTTTATAAAATGGTCACACTTTCATCCGATTTAACACTTTTGATTAAACGGTGTTAACGTTTCTCATAATACCCTCCCCAAAATACCCTCCTCGTTTAACTAATTGGTTAATGTGGTGGTGATGAAACGGCGGCGGTGGTGGTGGTGGTGGAAGCTTAAGAATCTTCGCTAAACCCCAGAAGGGAAGCGATGAACCCTTTGGATGAATGCGATGTAACGATCCTAAATGCGTTCTAACGATCCTGAATGCGTTCTAACGATATGTAAGCGGCGACACCACCACCTACAAATAGCACCACCGTTAAAAAAAAAAAATGAAGATGATGATGACTATTGGTTAGAACTTAGTAGAAGCATGTGTATCTCCAACGGTAGTCTGTGAATTTAAGGCAATGCATGTTTGGAAATTAGTCTGCTATTAGTCTAGTACTGCTTAAGGCCATTAATGAATGGCGCTTGATTAACTGTGCCCACCACGTTTATTGCTGTGAGACTATGTCTCTGTTGTTTTTTTACATGGAATTATAACTCAAAACGAAACCCCTTCATTAGTTTTAAGCAATTGGTGTAGATAGAGGGTAGGCTTGACCGTCTCTAGATTCAACTACCATTCTGAATTCCGAATTTCTGATTAGTGAGTTGGAACTCTTCACAAATTACAATGCATGCAACTTGCATTTGTTTGCAAACTTTTTGCATTTGTTTGTGAACCCCCACTAACTTAGTTTTTAGCATCACACAACCCCATTAAGTTTTTGATCATTATCAAAGTTCCAGTCAGCAGGCTTTCAGCTGATCAGCTCCATAATTTTTTTTGTTTATTTTGCCGGTTGACTGACTCAGATTTCAATCAGATTCAGAGAAGCTAATCTTATACTGTCTTTTTCCTTTCTTCTCATTTAAAATTGATGGTTACATCTTGTGTACTTCGTGTCTTTTCTGAATCCGTACACATTTGTGTAGTTGCCGAATGCATTTACTAATTTATATTAGGCCTACCTTTGTATCGTCGGGTTCACGTAGTTAATTGCTTGTCACCGGATAAGAATCAATGTCATGAATTTTAGCTTAGAAAAGGTACTATTGACCGTTAGGATTTAGGCCATGGCAGGGTTTATTTTGGTCCGCCTCTTGTTTGTATGGCTTCATAAACCCATACGATTTTGGTCAGTGGGTATTGATTAAACAAAAATTCTTAACATACCGCAAAAAGAAAACCGTCAAAGAAAAACCGCCGGTAAAAGCTCTCACAAAACCAGGGCCCCCTGCTTTCCTCCGCGGGGCCTACCGGGACCGCACTAAAAATTCTGTGTGTGTGCGGTTTAAAAATTGTCTAAAACCACGGTATGTTTAGAAGCACTGTTGATTAAAATACGAAGTTCGACTTTTATCCATTGACATTTCTGTACAAAACTCTTTTGTGGCTCAACTACTATGTCGGAGAGACTTACGAATCCGTGTCGTTATGCAAAATATGAAACCTACACAAGCAATGAAGCACAATAATACGACTATGAGGATATAAGAAAAACAATCACACAATACCAAGGATTACGTGGAAAAACCCCTCAAATGCGAAAGGTAAAAATCGCGGGCGAAACTTTCACTGTAATCAAATAATTGGGTTACACACAATTCTCCCAAATTGGGTTACACTCTACTTCAAAGTGCATATAGCACTTGGATACCAATTTGCCTAAATTACACTCATCCATAAGGATGGATCAGCAATTCATCTATCAATAGATAAGATTCACAAACAATAACAAGTGATTGGGATACTTACTACTAGGGTTTCAACATACCCTAGATTTTACCCCCTTTAAAGAGATGTGGAAATTGATCAATCAATCATCACCACAATAACCAACTGGACCTTTAGCAAAGAACCCTTCTTCTTCCTCTACAAGATTAACCCAAATTTCACCAAAAACATCAATGATGGATCCACTCTCTTTCTCCTTTTCTCACTGCCTGTCTTAATATCTTTCACGACGATCTCCTGTCAATTTTTTTTTTTTTTTAACATTTATAACCTAACAAGACAACTATTAGGTAGCTCCCCCTTAACGTGTTAAGGGATAGCCATACTATTGGACCATAAGTTGTGATTAGGCCCAACAATTTCCCCCCACGACTTATGGTGAGGTACCCATCACCACCAAACCCGCCCTGATGTAGAATTGCACATGCTTGTACTTCGGTAGAGGTTTTGTCATCATATCAAAACCACTATCATTTGTATGCACCTTCTCAATCACCCAGACCTTCTTGTATCCACTAGTACCTAATATTGATGTGCTTGGATCTCGAGTGAAAACTCGAATTCTTACTGAGATGGATGACACTCTGAATGTCACAGTAAAGAATGAACTTTTGTTGCCTTACGCCAAGTTCTTGAATAAACATCTTCATCCATATCATCTCCTTACAATTCTCTGTAGTTGTAACGTACTTTGCCTCTGAAGTAGACAATGTCGCACATCTTTGTAACTTGGATTGCCAAGATACAACCCCCTGCATATGTAAATAAGTAATCCGATGTCGAATTGAAACTGTCTTGAGCACCCGCCAAATCTGAATCTGTGTAGCCCGCTAACTCTGGCTTATCACCACCATAGCACAAACACATGTTAAGAGTACCACTTAGATAACGTAGTATCCATTTCACTAATTCCCAATGCTCTATACCAGGATTGGCTAGAAAGCTGCTTGCCATGGTATTGAAAATCGTACGATTCGATTCAAATATTTTTAAATCGATTTGAATTGTTAGATTAAATCGTTTTTCTTAGGAATCCGAATATCCTGGCATTGACCGCTATTTTTGACTTGTTTGACCAAGTCAGACCAAGAAGTTAATGTTATGCAAATGTTATTAAATTTTTTTGATGGTGTAGATAATCGAACCTGAGCAATCCTACGTGTTGTAGTAGGTCCTCTACCATTCTACCAACTCAATAGTTGGTGCTAATACTCAACGTATTTTTTATCTAGGCTAGTTTTATATCAAAAATCAAAACATTGAGACATTTTATTAGTTCAATGATATTTATAGGCTTGTAAGCCTATATGTAGCGATTCGAAAATCAATCATGAATCTTCGATTCACGATTTAACATACGATTCGATTTTCAAAATTAAAAAACGATTCGCTCCACGATTTACGATTTCACAACCTTGCTGCTTACGACTCCTACAACATAAGTTATATCCGTCCTTGTACAAACCATTGTGAATAAGCGGGGGTCTAACAACCACACCCAATATTTCGTTCGGCAATTTGTATGGACTAACTCCAATATAATTCCAAGAGAATCAACTAAACAGTCAGACTTAATCAAGGAAAAATATCCAAGAGTTATATCTCAATTTCTCAATACAATCTGCAATCGAATAAATAAAAATTTGTGAGTCTGATTGATATGAGAAATAACTTGGACGGTACCAAAGACCAATGCCCAAGTGTCAATCAAGCTATATCAACAACCAAAGGTTGGATTTACCAATTGATTGAACTACGCACAACCTGTGATATTTCAATTATATAAAAAAATATAATGCGAAAAAGAAATAACACAGATACCAGAAGTTTTGTTAACGAGGAAACCGCAAATGCAGAAAAACCACAGGACCTGGTCCAGTTTTGAACACCACATTGTATTAAGCCGCTACAGACACTAGCCTAATACAAGTTAACTTCGGACTGGAATGTAGTTGAGCCCTAACCAAGTCTCACACGGATTAAGGTACAGTCGCGTTCCTTAAGTCTCTGAATCCCAGCAGGACTCTACGCACTTGATTCCATTAGATGATCTCACTCACAACTAAGAGTTGATATGACCCAAATTCGAAGACTTATAAACAAATTTGTCTCCCACAGATAAGTCTATTCTGATAGATATATCTGTCTCCCACAGAAGTACCTATGAAGTTTTTGTCCCGTCTTTTGATAAATCAAGGTGAACAGGAACCAATTGATAATCCGAGCTTATATTCCAGAAGAACAGCCTAAAAATATCAATCACCTCACAATAACTTAACTACATGGTAGTAGAAGAAGTTATTGTGGAATCAACAAAAAATGAGACGAAAAGCTTTGTGAATACTTTTTATATCTTACCTATCGGAGATAAATCTCGAGCAAATCTTAGAGAAGAAGTACTAAATACGATAGAACAAGTAAGATCAGACCACGCAACTACAGAAAAATAGTTGGGTCTGGCTTCACGAATCCCAAATGAAGTCTTCAAGTCGTTAACCTATAATGGTTTTAGAAAAACCTAGGTTAAAGGAGAACCGACTCTAGTCGCAACTAGGACACATGAAAGTGTCGGAATTAGGTTTTCCATTTGCTAGAGTTCTCCCTTATATAGTATTTCAAATCAGGGTTTGCTTACAATCAAAGCTAGGTTAGCTTAGAAACAAAGCATTCAATATTCACCGTTAGATGAAAACCTGATTTATGATTCAAGCTAAGTTTGCTTAAAACCAAAGCAATATCTCTCCACCGTTAGATGGTCTTAGCTTGTTACACACAAATGAAATATACATTCATTTAGATATAGGTAACCGTACCTAAACGTGTATATTGAGTTGGCTCAATAATAGTTAACCAAAGTTAGCCATATGAACACTTTTGTCTTAACCACATTCATCTAACACTTCTAGATCTAATATGATGATCAATCAATCATGAAAGATAATCAAATGAATCTAATCGTGTTACTCGTAGATTTGTTCAATTGTTTATATCTCATAGAAGTATACAAGACACAGTTGAAACAAAGTCGGATTGATTCACGATTGTACAAAGTACTTATACAAGAATCAATTCATGAACATTAAGACACGGTTTGCAAAGATTGCATCCCTTAATTTATAAATGTATTTGTTCATGAGTATGAATTCATACTTAACCGATTTTAGAACTTTAACCACTAAGTTTGCAAACGGGTACGCAAACTTAAGTTCCGAACTTTGGTCTTGTCCAGCAGTTTGCAAACGGGTATGCATACTGCTGTCCCGGACCGTAACTCAGGTAGAAGTAGGGGTGTCAATGGTTCCGGGTCCTCCCGGATATCACTAGACCCGGACCCTACTAACAAAGGTCGGGTCCGGTTCCTAAATTTGTGAACCCAGAACCGGACCGTATAAAAACCCGGGTACCCGTCGGGTTCGGGTACCTATTGGGTATTAAGAAAACTATAAAAAAATCCTCAAAAACTTAATATCTTTCTCCTTTTGGCTTGGATCTAAATAATTTTTATAAAGAATTATTATTATTTCTTTATTAATGTACTAAATAAAGATTAAGTGTAAGAAAAAAGTGAAAGAAAAAAAATCAACGCGAAAACTAATAAAATACTTGTAATTTTGCTAAAAACATGAATAAAAGAATGAGTAACCGGGTACCCAACGGGTATTACCCGTTTGGACCCGTTTATATTCGGGTCCAACCGGGTAATTACCTGCCGGGTCCTAAGTTGTTAATGGGTCCAACTTTAGGACCTGGAACCGGACCCAAATCTACCGGGTCTGGTTCCGGTTCCGGGTAATGGGTACCCATTGACAGCCCTACGTAGAACCGTTCGCTAACTGGTATGCAAACTTGGTTCCCAGACTTTAACAGTTAAAACCGTTCGCATACTGGTATGCAAACTTGGTTTCCGGACCTGAATCATACCACAACAGTTTGCATACTGGTAGGCATACTATGTTATATCCAGACAAAGGTTAATTGTTATAAACTCCCATTTCAATCAGTGAAACATCCTTAGAAGACGACAATAGCTGTCTCACACAAACTATTAGATTATAAGTAATTTTCAAGTGATCGAATGATCAATACGAAACATTCCGAGTCTACATCAAATGACTGTCTCACACAAATCATGTAAGATGTTTCAAGGCAATTTTCACATGATCATCTTTTGACTTATTATTTAGTTTCCAACAAATATATTGTTTCCAACTAAACTCATCAAGAATAATGATGAACCTAGCTAAAGCAAAAAGCTTCCAACACATATTTCGAGAAATATATAAGCGAGATAAACTCGGCTTGAAATATCAAATGTGTATAATGTAAAAGTCTATATAGCTATACGACTTAGTCTCAATAGGAGATAGAATAGAATAGACTTCTAAGTGATAGATAAGTTTTAGTCTCCACATACCTTTTGTTGATGAAGTTCCTCCAAGCTCTCCTCAGTAGATCTTCGTCTTCAATCGATGAACACCGTGAAGTCTAAATCCTAATCCGAGACATAGCTATAAGTAGACTAGAAATCAAGATTTATAGTTTTGATCACCTAAACTTGACAAACAAGCTTGAGATAGCAACGCTTGCGAGTTCGACCGAGAAGTGCTCTAACAATCTCCCCCTTTGTCAATTTTAGTGACAAAACTATCAATACATATGGATTACAAAATAAATAAACTTTGTAGCTTGTCATCCAACATGCTTGATTTCCTTGGTTCTTCAACATTCATTGAATTCTTCGTCACTTCAAGTACTCCAGTGATTCTGAATGTGTTTGACTCAGCATCATTGTTGTTGAAGATCCATTGTCATAACAGAAAACAGTTGTTCTCAATCATTGTTATGCATTGTCATAGTATTATTACACAACGTCAAAGTACAATTGTATCACAACTTTGAGAGGAATATTATGGTGATATGTATTGCTCCCCCTTAGTCGATACCTGATCTCACAATGAAAACCACTCCCCCTTACATAATGAACCGTAAACCATACGTATGTAGTGTGAACTACAAAATAATTCTCTCCCTTTTTGTCAATATAAATTGGCAAAGGTACGAAAACTAGCGGGATCATAATGGAATTTTCAAAGAGATTATTCATTACTAAAAGAGAACATATCAACTTGGTTTCGATGATTTCACATAGTCGAAACTTAGTGTATTCATCAATGAGTGTATAAAGATACAAGATAACTCCTACAATATTCCACAGTCGCACTCCCCGTAAAGATTTGGAAATTAAGCACAAGTACAAAGAACTCTTCCCCATAAAATATCATTCCCGAAAGAACAACTAGAGAGACCTTACTTTTACAAGAAAATAAGGATTTCTTTGGATATTGACAAATTACATGAAACATGAATTTGTATCCATAAAACTCGAATAAATTAACCATAAAAAGACCTTAATGATTAATTTAATCTGAAATGCTAAACATAAGAAAACTTACGGAGCCATACAATACTTTCACATAGAAGTGGATCAGGGAAAGATCAATATTGTGGAATATTCAAAAGTTCATTCTATCTTTTATCAATATTTGCATAAAGACATAATAGACTTAAGTGTTGACATATATGAGATATTGATAGTTCACAGACGTAAACACACATAACCCATATTTTTGCAATATATAAAACCAATAAAGATTAATACTGCAAAATCATCTTCCAAATAACTTAGAATTTAAATAAATAAATCTAAAACATTGAAAGATGAAAATCATTGGCAATAGCTATGTGTAATGACAATATTTGCTATTACAAACCCTAGGTATCCTTCTCAAAACACAAAAAAAAATTCTCATAAGAAGTTTCCTAGACATTATTTTAGTAAGAACTTAAAAGACATTTCACTTACTTTGAAGACTCTTCTCATATTCCCTATAATTATCAAGCTCATCTTCGATTAGATCAATCCTAGATTCGAGATTATCCATCTTGTCCTCAAGTCTTTTGGTTTAAGGTTCGAGTTCACTCTTCAAGGCACGTACTTGTTCCAAGACGAGATTCATGGTTAATGAGAGCTTATCAAAATGAGAGGCAGTGGGATTCACATCAGAGGAGGAATCACGTTTGTCTTGACACATCTCACTATCAGAAAAATCGAAACGAACTTTCTTAGAGGGAAAAAGAACAGTCCAGATATCATCTTCTTTACTGGAAAGACTTGATGAGGACATGATAGAAAAAGTAAATGAAATGCTTTCATCAAGGATTGAAATCTTCCAACTTAAAAAGAGGACGATATGGGATAAATCTCCAAATAGACCTTTGACCAAAACCCTAACAGAATTTTGGATATCCCAAAAAGGACTTTTTTAGGTAAATCATTTATACACAGAAACAGTTATTAGCTCAATAACAAAAATTAGAGCACAAGAAGGAGATACAGAAACAAGTCAACAGAAAAGCAACATAAATCTTTTCACAGCCCTCTTGAAGATTATCGTTCTTGTCCAAGGAAAAAACAAGAACAATCTTAGAACCTATTACAAATTGTAATTTCTCCGATCCAATAAAGGATCGGGTGTATTCTCATGAGAAGAGGATGATTTCGTTATTCGTTATTTATGATTTCTCTTCATGGAGGGAAGATCAGGAGTAGACATCTTTCTTTCCTGCAATGTTCCGAAAGCCTTATTTATCAATTTTCGCAAACTATGAATGGTTATGACTATCTCTTTCGAAAGCGATGTAGATTTCTTATGAGATATTCTTTCTCCTTATGATAACGTAAATTAATAGAAGAAGATATTTCAAGAACCTTCGTGCAAGCCATTTCTGGGTGATCCTGGTTTTTATACAAGGGAGACAGACGATTTGTCGTGCCTTTGTATTTTATCATTTCTTTCTGATTACAAGAGAGGTTTGAATATAACATAATTTTAGGAGTAATATGTTGATTGGGTTTAAAATAATTTATCGAAGATAATCGATTCTTCTTCTTAAAATCATGATTGCGAGATGTCGCATTCTCTTGTCTTAATTTTTTAAGTTGACATTCCAGATCATTAATCCTTTTAATCCAGGCTTCCTTTTCCAATTGAAACATACTCTTCATTGAGTACAAATATTTAGTCAAAATATCAATTTTCTTTTCCGAGGAAGTTAAATCGTTTATCATGGAACAATCAGAGTTGTTAGATAGAGAAGTGTGATTATCAGCAAAGTAGCTAGGTGAGAGAACTTTGACAAACTTCTTCCTCAGGACAGTAGTCAAGAGTTGCTATCCATGCTTTGGTTAACTCACTAACCTCCTTATTAGAGTAACCATAGATATTATAAACACTTTTATAGCACATGGAACAAGTTCCATTATCATAGTCTTTGTGAATTTTTCTATCCTTCTCATTGATTGAATACAAATTTGTTTGAGACTTTCTTTTTCTCTGTCTAAGAGTTTTCTTTAGTTGTTGTTCAAACAGTGAAAGAGTTGAATTAAAGCAATTCGCATCCTTCGTATCAATCAATTCAGGACATAGAGACTTTACATCAGATGTAGCAACAGGATTACAAGACATGTGAAGTTTTTCTCTTTTACTTAGTTCAAGATCAAAAATCTTTAGCTTTCTAACAAGAGTATTTCTGGAAAGTGTTTCAAGGTTATTTCCTTCAACGATGGCATGTTTCTTAGAATCGTATCTAGCTGGCAACAATCTGAGAATTTTCATCACAATGTCCTTTTCAGGAATAGTCTTACCTAATTCAGAAGAAGCATTAACAATTTCAGACACTTTTTGATTATTTAGTGTTTGGGTCCTAGATTTTGGTATGCCTTAGTGTTTGGGTCCTAAGTTTGTCCAATTTAGTGTTTGGGTCGTTGACCCGTTAGTCAACCATATTTTGTAGTCAAACTGTTAGGAGAGTTATAACATTTGTTGGTGTTATTATTTACCTGTTTGCCATCACCTAAATCCAGCTTGAAAGTTCTTGGGCATTTCAGCGAACAACTTCCGGGCAATTCTAAAAATTATGTAAATCTAAAAATCCTAATTAATCTTCCTTTATCAATAGCCTACAATGAAATTCCTAATTATATACAACCATAATTCGCGATGACCATGCAAACATCCAGCATCCAAATTCTCAAATTACACTGCTAAGATATCTGTAAATGTTGTTCCATTCGAATTAATAGTATTCAAAATTGATCATCAAAAACAAAAGTTTGTTAAAGATATTTCGGTCTTTAATAACCGAATTTCTTGCTGCTAGTGCATCCAATGCACAAAAAATCAACTAAATTAGTAAACACCATGTTGGAAACAATGCACAAAACAGATTACAGAATAATGAATCTCAAACAGCTGAGTCGCGGACTAGGTCGCTATCTTTAAGGTGTTTCGCGACTCTGCCTCTTGATTGTGCTAGCAGTCAGTTCTTTGTCGAAAACCCTATGGGATAAAACAGCTGATACTCTCTTGTTCGATTTCTCTGCACCTTGAGAAATCGAACCAACTATCACTCTTTCTTACACTTGCTCAGAACTCAATAGATGTAAAAACTATATGTGTCTCATCCTCTGTAAAAACTGGTCTTATAAAACTCAAGAGAATCAATCAACTTTAATGAAAATAAATTCTGAGTAACTGCACTCAATTAACCTTCCGTAACAGTCAGAAAACGGTAACAATATAATTACCAAAAATTAAAGACAATTAATTAGAGAATAATTACCTTAAAACGTTTTTCAAAATCAAAATTCAAATCTGCAAAAAATAAGTTTTTTTTTGAATCACAGACCTCCCAAGACCCCCAAGGCCCCGCTCTCCCGGATTTTATTAAATACATATAGATATATAAATATACCTAGTCAAATGCATGGGGTGAGACTTGAACCCAAGTCTATAGTGTGGGAGCCCAAAATAATACCACCACACTATCTCTCTAAGTTTGATACAATATTACAAAACTATGTTTTTAAATATATATCCCAACAATCCCCACTTATATTTCAAAACATTGAGCAAGTGATATACAGTTGTGCATAAGCAAAGGTGCCTTTCGACTTGAACCTCTACATAGTGTTAAACTTTCTAAGTATCAGGTAACTAGAGTGACTCGCGTCTTGAACTCTAACTAATACTAGATTATTCAGCACACACAACTATATCTAGAGTAAAGTTCTTAAGTTCGCACATTAAGGCCATGTGCTTATCCCTTTCTTTAACGAACGGTCTAGAGAAGTGCCCAAGTTCTCATAGAAGGCGGCCACACCTTCACATCCGTATAGGTGAGTCTATCAAGAATACTCCTGTGTATCCCACTCTAATTTAAGAGCTATAGACATCATTAAGAGTTTAAACACTCAACTTGTTTCCCACTTCAGGATATCATGTTATGGGAATGCATGATTCTATCATATCATTTGTAACTTCGTCTAGTCCCTTTGAACCTATTTCTAGGTTGGGTATCCGTTACAAATGACTCAACTTCTCACGGGAAAAAGTCCCATACTTTTAGAGATATTCCATATCTTTTCTCTTGCTAATCCTTTCGTCAAAGTATCAGCTATATTTCCTTCAGACCTTACATGATCTACTCTAACAACACCAGTTGTGAGAAATTCTCTAACTGTGTCGTGCTTTCGACGTATCTGTCGATTCTTATTGTTATTATAACAATTCTCTACTACTCCGATAGCCGCGGTACTATCGCAGTGGATCAAAGTGGCTGGTATCGGTTTTTCCCATACTGGAATGTCTGACAACAAACTCTTTAGCATCCCGCCTCTTCACTAGTCGCTCGCTAGTGCCATCAATTCAGCCTCCATCGTAGATTGGGCTATAATTGTCTGTTTCTTTGATCTCCAAGATACAGCGCCCCAAAGAATAGTAAAAACATATCCATTTGGTGGCCTTGGAATCATCGATAGAGTGTTCCAATTAGCATCGCTAAATCCTTCAAGGACTGTGGGATACCTCTGATAGTGTAATCCTGGGTTCGTGGTTCTTTCAGATACCGCATAACCCTCTCAATAGCATCCCAGTGTTCTAAACTAGGATTACTGGTAAACCTGCACAAAACTCCCACTGCATATGCAATGTCTGGTCTAGTACAATCAGTTGCATAACGCAGACTGCCTATTATACTAGCATATTCAGATTGTCTAACACTTTATCCAGTGTTCTTAAACAATTTCACACTAGGATCAAAAGGAGTACAAACAGGTGTATAATCAAAATATTCATACTTCTTCAGAATTTTTTCAATGTAGTGAGATTGATCCAAACAAATACCACTATTAGTTCTAGTTATTTTGATTCCCAAGATTACACTAGCTTCACCCAAATCTTTCATGTCAAAATTCGAACTAAGCATGCTTTTAGTTTCATTGACAACAGATAAATTGGAACCAAATATCAGCAAATCATCTACGTACAAGCAAACAATCACACACACATCATTCTCAGATTTATAGTAGATGCATTTGTCACCCTCATTTATTCTGAAGTTATTTGAAATCATTAAATTATCAAATTTCTCATGCCATTGTTTAGGAGCTTGTTTCAAACCATAAAGAGACTTTTCTAGCTTACATACTTTCTGTTCTTGTCCAGGAATTACAAAACCTTCAGGTTGTTCCATGTAAATTTCCTCTTCTAGTTCACCATTCAAAAAAGCAGTTTTAACATCCATTTGGTGAATAACAAGATTATGAGCAGCAGCAACAGCAATCAAAACACGTATAGAAGTTAATCTAGTAACAGGGAATAAGTATCAAAAAAGTCTACGTTCTCTCGTTGCCTATAACCTTTGGCAACCAGTCTAGCCTTATACTTATCTATTGTTCCATCAGGTTTCAGTTTCCTTTTCAAAACCCATTTACAACCTATAGGCTTACTACCGGGAGGTAAATCTACCATACGCCAAGTTCCATTAGACATATGAGAATCCCATTCATTATCTACAGCTTCTTGCCAGAAACTAGACTCTACAGAACTAAACGCCTCTTGTAAATTAGAAGGTTCTTCCTCTACAACGTAAAATTCAAAATCGGGATTTTTATCTTTTGTCTCAGTCCTAACTCTTTTACTGCATCTAGGTTCAAATTCAGAGATCCTAGTTTCTTCACTTCTAGGTTCTTCTAATCTAGTTTCAGAATCAGCACTAGATAAATTACTAGGTATTGAACCCCCACTATTTCTAGATTTAAAAGGAAATCTTTCTTCAAAGAAATCAACATCAATAGATTCAATAATAACCTTATTATTAATATCAAAGAACCTATAAGCTTTATTGTTTTGAGCATAACCAATAAAAACACATTCATAAGCTCTACTTTCTAACTTATGTCTTTTAGGATCAGGTTTCCTAACAAAAGCTAAACAACCCCAAACTCTAAAATAAGAGACATTAGGTTTTCTATTTCTCCAAAGTTCATAAGGAGATATCATGGTTTTATTATTGGGAATGCGGTTCAAAACATGGCAAACAGTCAACAAACATTCACCCCACCAATGAGAAGCAGCACCAGAACTAAGCAAACAAGCAACAGTCAATTCAGTAAGAGTACGGTTCTTTCTTTCAGCTTTACCGTTCATTTGAGGATTATATGGAGCAGTTCTTTCATGTATAATGCCATTAGTTTGGTAAATTTCAGTAAAAGGAGCAGAGTCATATTCAGTGCCTCTATCACTACGAAACCTTTTAATTTTTCTACCAAATTGATTTTCAATTTCAGCAATAAAGATTTTAAACTTTTCAATAGCTTCATTCTTATGGCTCAACAAATAAACATACGTATAATTAGAGCAATCATCAATGAACGTCATAATATATCTCTTGCCATTTCTAGTTAGGATACCTTCATATTCACATAAATCAGAATGTATTAAATCTAGAGGTTTGGATTCTCTTACGACAGATTTATGTGAAGTCTTGGTTATTTTTGCTTGACTGCAGTATTCACATTTTTCAAATTCATTTTCAGAAAATTCAGGGAGAACACCTAACTTGCTCATGTTATTTACCAACTTTTTACCCACATGACAAAGCCTATTATGCCAAACATTAAAATTGCAAACCATATAAGCAGAAGAATCAATTTTATTCATAGCATCAACATTAAGCTTAAACATTCCATCAGTAGCATAACCCTTTCCTACAAAATTCTTATTCTTAGTTATAGTGTAAATATCAGACCCAATAGTTTGATACAACCCAGCCTTGTTGAGAAGATAGCCTAGGAAACAAGGTTCTTTCTCATTTTCGAGTGTGAAGAACATCTTTCAAAGCATGAGTTTCTTCCCGAAGTAAACTTCAACTCTACCGTGCAGAACCTTTCACCACAGTCTTTGTGAGAGTCTCCCAACAACACTTTCTTATCCTTGGTTTCAAAGATAAGTCTTAAACATGGACCTATCAAAACAACAATGACGCGAAGCACCACCGTGTCTATCCACCACCCATCGGATCCACCAACCATGTAGAACTCTGGATCAGAGACCATGGCAATTATAACGTCACCCACATCATTAGCTTGTGCGTTATTCTTTTCCTTGTTAAACCTGCAATTCCTAGCCATGTGGTTTGGTTTACCACAGGTATAACAAAGAAACTCAGAATTGGAATTCTGTCCATTTTTCGATGGGTGTTGGTTCTTGTTTTGATTAGGCCTTCCTCCTTTCTTTTGGTTCGGGTTAGGTTTCATATCCCTTTTCTTAGGTTTCAAACTTGGATGAGTCTTATTGTTAGAAACAATGAGAATCTCTTCCTTCTTATCTTGTTTCCGAGCTTCTTCCTCAACCCTGAGCTTAACAATCAAACTTTCAAGAGAAAATTCTTTAGTCTTGTGACGCAAGGAATTACGAAAATCTTTCAAGCTAGGTGGTAACTTGTCAATCATTACAGAAACTTGAAATTGTTCATCAGTTTTCATACCTTCTGTCAGAATTTCATGGGCAATTTTTTGAAGTTCATGAGCCTGTGCAACAACTGATCTATCATCCACCATTTGGTATCTCAAATACCGGCTCACAGCATACTTCTTTGAACCAGATTCCTCGGTGTCATATTTTTTCTATAATGCATCCCATACATCTTTAGCAGTTTCAAAAGTTGAATAATACTCATATAAATCATCAGATAATGCATTAAGAATGTAGTTTTTGCAATCAAAGTCATCATCGACCCATTTGTCAATGGCCTTCTGTTTCTCCTCAGGAGTTTGAGAAACAACTTCTTTGACACCACCGGTAGGAGGTGGATCAGTAGAAGCAGCACCAGCATCAGCATCAGCCTTATCAGCAACATGCAGTCTTATCAGCAGAGTTCCGGGGTTCCAGGATGAACACTCGACACAATCATATGCGACTTCATGAGTTTGAGATAAAAGAACATCTTGACTTCCATCTTCTGGAAATGCAGCCTTTCAAATTTGAAAGGCTTGTTGGTATCATCAACGCGCTTCTTTTCAACCTCCATAGCAAAATCAAACACCTTAAAATTGTTGGAAACAATGCACAAAACAGATTACAGAATAATGAATTTCAAACAGCTGAGTCGCGGACTAGGTCGCTATCTTTAAGGTGTTTCGCGACTCTGCCTCTTGATTGTGCTAGCAGTCAGTTCTTTGTCGAAAACCCTATGGGATAAAACAATGATACTCTCTTGTTTGATTTCTCTGCACCTTGAGAAATTGAACCAACTATCACTCTTTCTTACACTTGCTCAGAACTCAATAGATGTAAAAACTATATGTGTTTCATCCTCTGTAAAAACTGGTCTTATAAAACTCAAGAGAATCAATCAACTTTAATGAAAATAAATTCTGAGTAACTGCACTCAATTAACCTTCCGTAATGTGATTGTAAAACGGTAACAATATAATTACCAAAAATTAAAGACAATTAATTAGAGAATAATTACCTTAAAACGTTTTTCAAAATCAAAATTCAAATCTGCAAAAAATAAGTTTTTTTTCGAATCACAGACCTCCCAAGACCCCCAAGACCCCGCTCTCCCGGATTTTATTAAATACATATAGATATATAAATATACCTAGTCAAATGCATGGGGTGAGACTTGAACCCAAGTCTATAGTGTGGGAGCCCAAAATAATACCACCACACTATCTCTCTAAGTTTGATACAATATTACAAAACTATGTTTTTAAATATATATCCCAACAATCCCCCACTTATATTTCAAAACATTGAGCAAGTGATATACAGTTGTGCATAAGCAAAGGTTCCTTTCGACTTGAACCTCTACATAGTGTTAAACTTTCTAAGTATCAGGTAACTAGAGTGACTCGCGTCTTGAACTCTAACTAATACTAGATTATTCAGCACACACAACTATATCTAGAGTAAAGTTCTTAAGTTCGCACATTAAGGCCATGTGCTTATCCCTTTCTTTAACGAACGGTCTAGAGAAGTGCCCAAGTTCTCATAGAAGGCGGCCACACCTTCACATCCGTATAGGTGAGTCTATCAAGAATACTCCTGTGTATCCCACTCTAATTTAAGAGCTATAGACATCATTAAGAGTTTAAACACTCAACCTGTTTCCCACTTCAGGATATCATGCTATGGGAATGCATGATTCTATCATATCATTTGTAACTTCGTCTAGTCCCTTTGAACCTATTTCTAGGTTGGGTATCCATTACAAATGACTCAACTTCTCACGGGCAAAAGTCCCATACTTTTAGAGATATTCCATATCTTTTCTCTTGCTAATCCTTTCGTCAAAGTATCAGCTATATTTCCAGAACTAATTAAAAATCCAGATCGAATATCAGTTCAAAGCTACATGTTTATCACTTACCTTAGACCTACCTCAAAAGGAACTCCATCATATCTTCCCATACTCATCTCTAATCCATCTTGGATTTCAATTTAACATGAAATTTTCGTTTAGGAACAGAGAACTTAGAGAGAAGATTTTGAGCATTAAGACCCTTGCTTCCTGTTCGGAGTCGTTGACCCTTGCTAAATGATTTTCATCATCGAACATTCAGATGGAATAACAAACGTGTAAATATCAAGACTAACGGTTGTTAACTCTCCTAACCGTTTGACTAGAAAATATGGTTTGACTAACGGGTCAACCACTACGCCAAAACTGATGATTTTTGACAGGGGCCTATTATAAAAATTGATAGAATCTCCCCGTCAATTATTTTCCGATACCCATCACCGTCAAAACCATATAGGTGGACCAACTTTTATTGGGCCAGTTATTCCGACGGGATAAACAAAATCATTTTTCTTCTTCTTCCCTATCCCTTCACTTAAACCATCGAAGAACTCTATGTTTCTCGATCTCTAAACGGTGGAAGATCAATCTCCAAACCCAAATCTGATCACCAATACACTCGATTTAACTCCATTTAATTCGTCTCAAACTTGAAAAACCTAAATCATCATCAACAGTAGTTGTTCTTGAAGAAAAAATCTGGAAAGAAGGGAAAAGTTTGAGCAGAATCAATATAAGTAAAGTATTTTGAAGATTAAATCATCGAAAGCTATTTGAAAGGTAAGATTGATTTATTATTATCATTTTAATTTGATCGCGACTCTTGATTTTGTCAATTTGGAAATCCAATTTCAGAGTATAAAACCTAATTTTTTTGATTTTAATATTTAGATCAAATTAAATAATTACAGTTAGAGTTTTAGGTTCAGATGTAGATCAAAATATTTGTTCAGAGTTATGTTATTCAATTGAAATTTTAATTCTCTCAATTTCATCGTCAGTTCTGCAGATAACTTCAACAGAGCCTCCATTAACGATGAAGGTGATGTCTTATAGCAGTTATTGAGTCACATCGGAGATAAGTATTCATTATCTTCCTTAAGTTTTTTGATTGATTGTTATTTCTCTTGCGATTTTCAATGACAATAGTATGTCAGACATGATGCTTATGGTTTATTCATGAAACATTTAAGTAAACTTTGATCTTTATTTAATGTAGCTATGAGCTGGTGTAATTCCAGATTTAAGCCCTCTACTTGATTTCTTTGAATGAGGTCATGCTGCTAAATTTCTGATCTTTTTCTGCTAGCATATTATATATATCTCTTATCACCTATGAATATTAGGTGCATGAGTCCCCTACACCGATTGCCTTTATAAACAGTTGAGCCTTCACATTTTTTCCTTTCTTTTTTTTCCTATTTTAAATTTTGTTTCTCAAGTGTATTCCCTAGATTCTTCTGTGTTGCATGTACACAATTAAGAAAGAATAGTAATGGAATTGGATGCTTGTTACTTGCTTTAGTCTCTATAAGCTTATAATTTAAGACATAATTCTATCTTTCAATTTCTTTCAATTTTCTTTTATTTTGTACTTCGTCGAGATTTATGCTGAACAAGAGTAATAGATCGGTTCAACTTAATTACTCAACTAACTTCTTTGCATTTGAAAATTTAAACTTCGGCATTGTAGTGAATTGATTCCCTAATTTTGTGCTTTGAAAGCGTGGTGTCCCTTTGAGTGATATAAAAGGTTGTTTCCCATTTCTTTGGAATTGTGGGTCAGATGATTGGGAAAGTGAATCAGGAGAGACTTGCGAGAATACCTTGGGAGGCTGCAGCGAAAGGAGAACCCAAACGGCCGGAATGTAGCTGCTTTAAAAGGAGAGACATTCTATATTATACTTTTGTAGCTTAGTTACAGCATCATTAGCTCCCTTAGCCTTGTCAAGACCAAATTGAGCTTAGCATCCCATTTGTCCCAGTTAATCTCTGCAATTCAATGTATCACTCGATCCTTATTCTCGATTGAAAATCAAATTTAAGATTTGTAATCAGCATGTATTAACAGGTGTTATTTCAAAATGTATTTATTTATTTTTGGTATAAGTCAAGTAAAAATTATAATTATTAATCATGAATTGATGGTTTTGTTTATTAGGTTGAATGTATGGATTATCCAGGACCTGAACTCGATACATGGTTAACGACCCAACCACTAAATTGGACAAACTTAGGACCCAAACACTAAGACATACCAAAATCTAGGACCCAAACACTAATTAATTCTTTGTGATTAAACTCATCAAATGAATCTTCATCAACCATACGAAGGTTTTCCCAATCAGAATTTAGGTTTTGAAGCCTAGCTTCCTTTTCAGAGGTATTCCCTTCAAATAGGCTTTCTAAGATATCCCAAGCATCTTTAGACCGAATGCATGTAGTCACATGGTGCTGAAGATCTGGGGTAATGGCATGGATGATAGCGTTCAAATCGTCAGAATTTTACTTTTCATCAAGAATCTCATGATCCTCATACTCACCAATATCCTTGGAAACAGTTACACTGTCTACTGTAACCATTGGGGGATCCTAGCCATTAACAACACGAACCCATGATTGAAAATCACGCACTTGAAGAAAGGCACGCATAGCAATTTCCACCATAAGTAATTCGAGCCATCGAAGACTGGTGGTACGTTTACAAAGATAACACTTCTGTCCATAGAGTCAGATTGCTACAAATACAGACTTAGAAGACGACAATAGCTTTCTCACACAAACTATTAGCTTAGAAGCAATTTTCAAGTGATTGAATGATCAATACGAAATATTCCAAGTCTACATCAAATGACCGTCTCACACAAATCATGTAAGATGTTACCAGGTGATTTTCACATGATCATCTTTTGACTTTCGTCAAGAATATAAGATAAACTTGGTTAAAGCGAAAGCTTGCCAACACATATTTCGAGAAATATATAAGCGAGTTAAACTCAACTCGAAATATCAAATGTGTATAATCGAAGTCTATATAGCTATACGATTTTTGTCTCAAATAGGAGATAGAGTAGATAGAATTTTGAGTGATAGATGAGTCCAAGTCTCCACATACCTTTTGTTGATGAAGTTCCATATATAAGCTCCCCTTAGTAGTTCGTCGCCTTCAGTCGATGAACGTCGTGAAGTCTAATGTTCAACTATACTTTCTATCCTAATCCGAGAGTTAGCTATAAGTAGACTAGAAATCAAGACTTATAGTTTTGACAACTAAACTTGACAACAAGCTTGAGATAGCAACGCTTGCGAGTTCAACCGAGCAGTGCTCTAACAATCTCCCCCTTTGTCAATTTTAGTGACAAAACTATCAATACATATGGAATACAAAATAAATAAACTTTGTAGCTCTCAATCCAAATGCTTGATTTCCTTGGTTCTTCAACATTACTCGAAATCTTCGTCACTTCCAAGTACTCCAGTGATTCTGAATGTGTTCAATTCAGCATCATAGTTGTTGAAGATCCATAGCTATAACAATGAGAAAACAGTAGCTCTCAATCATTGTTATACAGTGTCATAGTATTATTACACATCATCAAAATCCAATTGTATCACAACTTTGACAACAATACTATGGTGATATGTATCACTCCCCCTTAGTCAATATTTCATCTCACATGAAAACCACTCCCCCTTACATAATGATCCGTAAACCATATGTATTTGTAGTCTGAACTACACATTAATTCTCCCCATTTTTGTCAATATAAATTGGCAAAGGTATAAAAACTAGTGGGATCATAATGAAATTCTCATAGAGATACTTCATGACCAAAATAAAACATATCAACTTTGTTTAGATGCAATCATATAGCCGAAACTAAATGCATTCATCAAGGAGTTAATAAAGATACAAGAAAACTCCTACAATATTCCACAGCCGCACTCCCCACAAAGATTTGGCAATTAAGCACAAGTTCAATTAAGAGCTCTCCCCCATAAAATGTCATTCCCGAAAGAACAACAAGAGCGACCTTACTTTCACAAGAAAAGAAGGATTTCTTGGACATTAACAAAATACATGAAACATGAATTTGTATCCAAAGTACTCAATTAAATTAATCACAAGAGAACCTATGATTAATTTAATCGGAAATGCTTATATAAGAGAACTTACGGAGCCGCACAGTACTTACACAAAGATGTGGATCAGGGAAAGACCAATACTGCGGAATATTCTATTTTTCATCAATATTTGCATAGAGACATGTAATAGACTTAATCTTTGTAAACAAAAGGTCATCCTATCTTCCTTCAATATTTGCATAATGACATAATAGGCTTAACTTTTGTTGTCAAAAGTTCATACAATATTTTATCAATATTTGCATAATGACATACGATAGACTTAACTTTTGACATATATGAGACAATCATAGTTCATGGACGCAAACACACATATCCCATAACAAGTTGCAATATATAAAACCATAAAGATTAATACTGCAAAATCATCTTCCAAATAAACATATAAATAAATAAACCTAAAAAAATTGCAAGATGAAAATCTTTGGAAATAGCTATGTTTACTCACAATAATGGCTATTCCAAACCCTAGTTATCCTTCTTAAAACACAAGAATAAATTCTTATAAGAAGTTTCCTAGATAAAACAAAAAAATGAAGTTTCTTTGATAACATCATACCTTTTGAAAGGGTCCATCATAAAAGGTATCATTGATATCCTCGATTATTTTGACCGTAGAGACTCCATGTTCATGAGTTAGATCATTAACTTTCCGATCAACAATGCGGGCAACATGCCTAGCTTTGACATAGTCTATGATGAGTTTTTTTTTTTCTGATTCCTGATCAAAATCTTTTGATTATCAAGGATTTTGGTCTGACCATCAATAAGCTGATTTATTTGCAACTGAAGATTTGCAAATTCGACCCTAGAGTCATTCTGAAAAATAATTAAATCCTTAACAGATTCACCAATCCAGGAGTTGTACTATTTCCTTTCAATCATGTTTTTCAAGACAAGTTCTTGAACAAAATCGCATCCTTTAATGTCTTCTTCCATCTCAAGATTCACCACTTCTTGACGTCTTGAGGAGTTCTCCATTCCTTTTTTTTTATTATTAGGGAAGGCAAAACAATATATATGTTAGCAAACAGCAGAAGGACACCCTTGTTGTAGAAACCCTAAAACTCCCAAGAAGGACACGGACGTTCGTGGACTAAGTGTGGAAGACTAATGGATCAGAAAAGATCCAACAAGAAATACTCTTTGTTTTCAAATATCTCTTACCATCATGGCTCAATAACTAAAAGTCTTAATCAGAGCCTACGGAAGAGATACATTAGTTACAAGGAGTCAAGAAATGACTCAACCTTCACATAAAGGGATAACAGCTAAATCAAACATAAGACAAATGGTAACCAACAGTAGACTTGAGCATCTCGCAAATATCATCCTTGTAACTCTCAAGTTAGATACAAGTATGAAGTTACCTAGAATTAGGTAGCAAAGTGAGATGTAATCCCACCTTGAGTATTGAGAGGTTAGCTGTGAATACCATCTGAGAGTTTGAATCTAGTATTTCGTACCTTCCTTCGGCTATTTCTTATTCCAGAAGAATTTGACAAAACCTTTTTGGAAAATCCTTCAGAGGGATTTTTCTGAGGATTAAGTCTAGGACCTCTAGAAACCGGTTCCAGATTATTAGAAGAGAGAGGTCTCCACCTTCTAGACTTAGATCTACCAGACTTATTCTCATAAACACTGGGAATGTGTATTTTTATGGCGTAAGAATTTGCACCATGGGGAGAAGCACGATCCCTGTAGAGATTTCGAGACGAGTCACCATTGAAGTCCCTTTTATGAGAGTTCTGGTTTTCTGCGGGAATGAAATCCATTGTAGATGTCGTTAGACAATTCACTCTGTCGACTGTAAAAAGAAGTAGATTTTGAAGATCAGAAATCTGTTTCTTTCTAGCAAAACAATGTTGAGCATAGTGATTCTTTTTCCCCCAGAAAGAACAGGTTTTTGGAAGAGAAACATTGGAAGGAACCTGTTTTATATTCATAACCCTATTAGAAGACTACAAGTTATGTAAACATTTCTTAGCAGGAACTTCCTGTGGAGAACTTTTCTTCATGTATAGTAATTCTGTCTGAGAATTAGAGATTGATACAGAAGATTCTCTCATTAAAACAAAATTTTCCTTTTTTAAGAATTTGCACTATTCCTGGGCTAGAAGGATGGAAGCAACCAATTTTTCTTTTTCAACACGAAAGCTGTTCAGATCAGATGAGTGAGTCTCGATCAAACATTTTTCTCTAATTGAGTCTTCTTTAACAATATCCTCAAGAGTGCTAATCTTTTCACGTTGTAAAGTAGATTCTTGAACAAGTTTTTCGATATTGTTAGAAAAGGACTCAATAATGCTATAGAGTTCTCGTTCATGACCAAGAGACTTCTCAAGCTCATCAATGAGCTGATCATGTTTTTCTTCAAGAGCTTTTATCTTAGCTCCTTGAAAATCAAAAATCTCAGCAGATTTTTTTCGAGTTCTGGTGAGTTCCATTTCAACATTAGACATAGTGTTAAATGTCATATCAGAGGGAATATAATCAGAATCTTATATTACCAACTTTTTACCTCAGGATCCGGAAGAGTCAACAAAGGAGTTATCCTTGGAGGTAAACCCAAGACATTTAGTATAATCAAAATTTTTGGAACTCATTTTTATGTGTGCGGGTTTGAGACAAAAACTATCCACACAAATCATATTGCCACAAACACAGACTTATGAGGTCTTAAACGTGTTTGCCTCTAATACCAATTGAAAAAGCGGGGGTCTAACAACCACACCCAATATTTCGTTGAGCAATCTGTATGGACAAACTCCAATATAATTCCAAGAGAATCAACTAGACAGTCAGATTCAATCAATGGAAATATATCCAAGAAATGTATCACAGTTTCACAATGTAATCAGCAAATCAAACAGATAGAAATCCGCGATCCTGATTATTATGTGAAACAACTTGAACGGTACCAAAGACCAATGTTCAAGTGTCAATAAATTTATATCAACAACCAGAGGTTGGATTATCTAATTGATTAAATTACGCACAACCTGTGATATTTCAATTATATAAAGAAATTTAAAGCGGAAAAGAAATAACACAGACGCCAGAAGTTTTGTTAACGAGGAAACCGCAAATGCAGAAAACCCTGGGACCTAGTCCAGATTTGAACACCATAATGTATTAATCCACTACAGACACTAGCCTACTCCAAATTAACTTCGAACCGGAATGTAGTTGAGCCCTAACCAATCTCACACTGATCAAGGTACGGTCGCGTTCCTTACGCCTCTAGAACCATGCCGGATTCTGTCACTTGATTCCCTTAGCTGATCTCACCCACAACTAAGAGTTGCTACGACCCAAAGTCGAAGACTTGATAAACCAATCTGTCTCACACAGAAAAATCTATTGAATAAATAAATATGTCTCCCACATATATACCTATGAGTTTTGTTTCGTCTTTTGATAAATCAAGGTGCACAAGAACCAATTGATATACCGGACTTATATTCCCGAAGAACAGCTTAGAAATATCAATCACCTCACAATAATCTTAATCGTATGGAAGCGAAACAAGATATTTTGGGAATCACAAACGATGAGACGAAGATGTTTGTGACTACTTTTTATCTTGCCTATCGGAGATTAAATCTCGATCAAATCTTAGACAAGATAGTACTCAATCACGATAGAAAATAGCAAGATCAGAACACACAACTACAAAGAAAATAGTTGGGTATGGCTTCACAATCCCAATGAAGTCTTCAAGTCATTAACCTACAGGGTTTTAGAAAAATCTAAGGTTAAAGGAGAATCGACTCTAGTCGCAACTAGTATCACACAGGAGGTGTGGGGATTAGGTTTCCCAGTTTCTAGAGTTCTCCTTTATATAGTCTTCAAATTAGGGTGCAATCAATTTTACCTTGGTAACAAAGCATTCAATATTCACCGTTAGATGAAAACCTGATTAGACTCAAGCTAATATCTTTCAACTGTTAGATCGAACTTAGCTTGTTACACACAAATGAAAAGTGACTTCATTTAGATATGAGTAACCGTACCTAAATGTGTACACCTTTGTTGGCTCAACAATAGTTAACCGAAGTTAGCCATATGAACACTTTCATATCAACCTTATTCATCTTAACCATAACTAGTTCAAATGACTCAAATGAAACTAGTTCTAGAGTTGTTCAATTGTTTATATTCTCATAGAAGTATACAAGATACAATTGAAGCAAAATCGATTTTGATTCACTCGAATCAATTTATGAACATTATAGCCACAGTTTGCAAAAGATTGCATTCCTTAATATATAAATGTATTAGTTCATGAACAAACCGATTTTAGAACATAACCCACTCAAGTATGCAAATGGGTTCACATACTTAAGTAGCCGGACTTGGACTGTGTTCGCCAGTATGCAAACGAGTATGCATACTGCCGTACACTTCCAAGTTTCAGTTGAATCCCGTACGCATACTATAGTACCCGAACTTCAACTGACTTCGCCAGTACGCATACTTTAGCTCTCGGACTTTACCTGACCTCACCAGTACGCATACGGGTATGCATACTACATTCCGATCTTGGATCAACACATATGCAAGTACGTATACTGTGCACATAATCCAATTATGGTTAAGTGTTCTAAACTCCCATGTCAATCATTGAAAAATCCTTAGAAGACGACAATAGCTGTCTCACACAAACTATTAGCTTCGAAGCAATTTTCAAGTGATTGAATGATCAATACGAAACATTCCGAGTCTACATCAAATGACTGTCTCACACAAATCATGTAAGATGTTACCAGGTGATTTTCACATGATCATATTTTGACTTTCGTCAAGAATATAAGATGAACTTGGTTAAAGCGAAAGCTTACCAACACATATTTCGAGAAATATGTAAGCGAGTTAAACTCATCTCGAAATATCAAATGTATATAATCGAAGTCTATATAGCTATATGACTTTTGTCTCAAATAGGAGATAGAGTAGATAGACTTTTGAGTGATAGATGAGTTCAAGTCTCCACATACCTTTTGTTAATGAAGTTCCACAAGCTCCCATTAGTAGTTCTTCGTCTTCAATTGATGAACGCCGTGAAGTCTAATGCTCAACTACACTTTCTATCCTAATCAGAGACTTAGCTATAAGTAGACTAGAAATCAAGACTTATAGTTTTGGCAACTAAACTTGACAACAAGCTTGAGATAGCAACACTTGCGAGTTCGACCGAGCAGTGCTCTAACACTTACGCCTCTTGAATCCCAGCAAGACTCTGCGCAAATGATTCCCTTAGATGACGTCTGTCCTTTACATCCTAAGAGTTGCTTCAGCTCAATTGAAGACTTTAAACCAATATGTCTCCCACAGATAAGCCTATATGTGCGATTTTCCTTTTGATCGTAAATCAAGGTGAGAACATAAATCGATAGAGATAGAAAAAATCTGGCTAACCTGGACTTATGCTTCCCGAAGAGCAGCCTAAATTATTATTCACCTTACAAGTGTTAAACTTGTGAAATCAAAAAAGTCTGAGACGAAGAGAACTTTGATGATTTCTATCTTGATTGATATATGGAGCAAGCTCAACAATCAATAAAGAATAGAACACTCGATCTATCAAGATAAACAATAGCTGGACCTGGATTCATGAATCCATGTGAAGTCTTTTTAGTCGCTAAACCCTAGAAGCGTTTTAGGAAGAGGACGAATCTAGTTTCACAATTAGGACACACAAAAGTAGTGTCGGGATTCCAATATACCAGTTGTTTGAGGTTCCCCTTTTATAGACTTTCAAAGCATAGGTTGCTTAAAAAGAGATCTAATTTTCTGAAAGAAAAAGGAATCGAAAGAGAGAGAGTGTCTGCGACTCGGTGAATCGGCGATCGACTCAGGTCAAACTTTCTTCTTCTTTTTCGTTTTCTATGTGGATCAAAAAATTAATTCATGTGATTTTTCTTAATAATTCAAATGATTGGTGTTAAAAATTCGATAGTAAATGATTGATAGTCTGTCGGAAACACCAATTAATCGATCAGAAACTCTTTTTTCTGAATCGAAAATTTTTAGTTCTAAATCTAGTTTTCGTTCTGGGGAAAAATGAGTAATATCACGGAAGATAATCCTAAATGCTTTATTTCTGATAATAATATTGATGAGAGCTTGAATGAATGGAAATACAGTTTGATTGGGAGATTGGATTTCTTTAAATTGAAAATTCAAACATCAGATTTTATTCTAAGGAAGCAATGGAAAACAAGAGGTTTGATTCAGTTAATTCCATTAGGTAAAGGTTTTTTTGTTATTAAACTTGATAATTAAGAGGATAAACAACATATTTGGAGTGGTGATTGGAAGGTTGAAGATCAAAATTTGAAATTAAGGGTCTGGGAACCTAATTTCAAACCAGAGTAACAAAAATCAACTACTGCTTTTGTTTGGGTCCAATTTCCTGGTCTCAGTATGGAATACTTGAAAGAAAAGATCATTCTAATCATGGTTAATTCTTTAGGTCGTTCGATTAAAGTAGATGAAACAACTCTAAAGAGAGAAATAGGTTATTATGCAAGTGTTTTGGTTGAAATTGATATGTCAAAATACATTCCTAACAAGATTTGGGTTGAATCCAAGTATGGTAGTTTTGAACAAAGAGGTCATATTCCAAAGGTACCAAAATTCTATATCCACTGCCAGGTAGTAGGTCACTCAGTAACATAATGTAAATCAAAGAAAAAAGTTCCAGAACAGGTAGAGACTGAGCATGTTGTTCAAACTAAGAAAACCTGGAGAAAGGTGAAAAATAAAAACAAAGTTGGTTTTGATATTTGTTTAAGTGAAGAAGAAATATCTCAGAATTCTCAACATATATACTCATATTTTGGATAGTGAAGATGACATTATTGATGCCATAATTCCTCCAATTCCACAAGGTGGTGATGGTGAATCTTTAGCTGGCAGTTCTCAAAATGCAAATGAAGAAGAGGTTAATTCTGGCAAATTCCAAATTCTCCAGAATATTCCTGAGGAAATCTTAAACTCTCCAAATGCATTTCCAGTTTTATATGCATCAAAGATTTTGGAAGTGTCTTCAAGTGCTCCTTCTATCAATGAAGTTATCACAGTAATACCTCCTCTGGGTAAAAATGGCTCAATTGTAGAAAATACTCAAGTCAAGCAGAAAGCAGGTACTCATGTGACAACCAAAAAACAAGCTGCAAGTTTAGTTACATCTTTGAGTAAAAATGGGAACCTGAGAAGAGGTAATTCTTCTCAATCTCAACCCTCTAAATGAAGATCATATATTGGAATATCAGAGGCCTTAGAAGAGTAAAGGCCAAAGATAAACTTAAAAATTTAGTTCATTCTTTTAGTCCTACAATTTTAATTCTTGCAGATCCAAAAATAAGATATTCTACAAAGTTCATCAAAAAATTGAAGTTATCTGGTATGCACTATGAAGTAATACATAATTCTACCGAAGAGAATAAAGGTAATATTTGGATTCATTGGAGTGCTTCAATAAAACCTCCAACAATAATTTCATGCACAAGACAGGAAATAACAATTGCAGTTGGTGATACTTTAATAACTGGAGTTCATGTTGCAACTTTAACTGTAGATAAAAGAGAACTGTGGAATGATATGGAAGAAATAAATTCTTTAAATAAACCATGGCTGGTAATTGGGGACTTTAATGTGGTTACTTGCCAAGATGAAAAGGTAGGTGGTCTAAAACCATTAAGAATCTCAATGTTGGAGTTTAATAATTGCCTAAATAGATGTGTCTGATTCAATCACCAAAAACTGGATTAGAATTCTCTTGGTGCAACAACAGATCTGGAAGAAAAAGAATTGTTTGCAATCTTGACAGGGCTGTATTTAATGACAAATGGTTGGAATTATACCCAAGTTGGGGTTACAAGGTTGGTGCAAGGGGCATTTCTGATCATGGAGTTTTGTATGGTGTTAGTGCTGATGTTCCAAAGCCAAAGAATGTTCCCTTCAGAGCATTAAAGGTTTGGAAAACTCATCCTTCTTTTAAACAAGTTATCATTGATTCTTGGAGTTCAGATATTTTTGGAAATCCTGGTTTTATATTTATGAGTAAACTAAAAAGACTCAAAAAAAGATATTCAAACATGGAATTGGAATTCTTTTGGAGATATTACAAAAAAGCTAAAATAAGCAGAGGAAGATGTTTTGAAAGCAACAATCTTATCTGACAGAAATCCTTTGGACTTACATCTTCTCAATAATCTTATTACATCAAGAGGAAAATATGAGCTTTTATTAGATCAACATAAGGAAATCATTCAGCAAAAATCAAGAGTGAAATGGTTAAAAGATGGATCTGTTAGAGCACTGCTCGGTCGAGCTCGCATGCGTTGCTATCTCAAGCATGTTTGTCAATATTAGTGATCAAAACTATATGTCTTGATTTATAGTTTACTTGTGACTAAGTCTCGGTCTAGGATAGTTAAGTGTAGTTGAGCTCCAGAATCCATGGCGATCATCTTACGAAGACGAAGAACTACTCGAGAAACAAGTGGAACATCATCCGACAAAAATGTATGTGGAGACTTGAACTTATCTGTCACTCAAAAGTCTATTATATCTCCTACTCTTGAGACAATAGTCGTATAAGTATGATAGTATTCATACATACACATTTGCTATTTCGAGCCGAGTTTACTCGCGTATCTTTTTCTCGAAATATGTGTTGGTGAGCTTTCGCTTTAACCATTTTCATCTTTACCCGTGACGAAAGTCATGATGACGTTTCAATCTTGAAAATAGCTTTGATGACGATAGTCGTGAATAACGATTGTTATAACATTATAGAAGAATGTTTCAATGATTGAAATGTAGAGTTGAGATTACCAACTATGGATATAAGCATATATAGTATGTTCACACATTAGTGTATAAATCCATGTACCGGAAACCAAGTGTGTGCATACGGTATTGGTGAAGGAGACAGGTCGGGTACGCGTACTGGCGGAACTTTTCCTCCCGGAAAATTCTGCTGAGTTTGGAGTTTACGAACTCATAAACCAATCACCTTATGTACGCATACCTGTACGCGTACTGGCGGAACTTTTCTACCCGAAAAATTCTACTGAGTTTGGAAACCAAAACCAACTCAAATCCGGTAGCTAATGTACGCATACCCGTACGCGTACCCAAGCTGGTTATTTCTCAAATCAGTAGTTCATGAGCTTAAAACAATAAATTATAAGGAATGCAATCTTTGCAAACCGTGGCTATATTGTTCATGAATTGATTCAAGTGTATCAAACCGATTTTGCTTCAATTGTGTCTATGAATAAAGACCTAAGCAATTGAACAACTCTTGAACTAGTTCTTATGAGTCATTTGAACTAGTTATGAGAAAGATGAATACAATTAACATGAAAGTGCTCATATGGCTAACCATTGGTTAACTATTTGTGAACCAACTAAGTGTACACGTTTAGGTACGGTTACTCAAACCTAAATGAATACATTTTATTTGTGTGTGACAAGCTAAGTTTCGATCTAACGGTTGAAAGATATTAGCTTGGTTGAATCAAGTTTTTCATCTAACAATGAATATTGAATGCTTTGTTACCAAGGTAACTTAGATTGCAAACCCTAATTTGAAAACTATATAAGGGGAACTCTAGCAACTGGAAAAACTAATCCCCGCACCTCCTGTGTGATAATAGTTGGTTTTGCTAGAGTCGATTCTCCTTTAACCTTAGGTTTCTTCTTGAGACCCTGTAGGTTAACGACTGAAAGACTTCATTGGGATTGTGAAGCCAGACGAAACTACTTCTCTTGTAGTTGAGCGATCTGATCTTGCCATTTTCTATCGTACGAGTTCAATTGAATAATTGACTTGAGATTATATCTCCAATAGAGCAAGATAAAAAGAAATCATAAACATCTTCGTCGTTTGTGATTCCGCTGTAGGATCAGAATATCGCGACATTAATGCCTTGCGAGATCAATAAACAACTGCATTGCGAAGGTGTCGCAGGGAAGTAATTTAAATGACGCATTAGATGACGATAGCCAAAACATGAGAAAAGTGTGAGGACTTGGCGAGATTTAGGAGTGTCGCGAAGACAAACACTTATGAACTCGCGATACTTCGCGAAGGATTCCCGAAAATAAAGGACAACTTAGCTGTCATCCACTATGTAATACCCTATATAAAGAGTCGAGTAAGTCTGTTGTGGGAGAGTTCTTTTTGAATTGTTAAGCAAGTCATTAGGAGAGAGAAAATCTAGAGTGATTGTAATTTCTTTAGCTCTGCTCTATCTATCCTTGTAAACATTTCAAGAAGATAATCAATAAAAATATATAGTTATTCATCTTCAAATGGATTAGTAAAATAGATTCTTGTGAGGGGTGTATTGTGGGATTTCCTGCAATTACATATGCGCTAGAAACAGGGACGAGTAGAAGATCAACCTTGTGAATTGAAAGAATCAGGAGTAACAAGAAAGAAATTTCGGATAATTCTCAACAATTTACTAAAATTGAGAAATGGCTAGAAGAAGGAATGCATCAGAACAACCAACAATTGTGAGGAGAAGTGGGAGATTAGCTGGAGAAAGGAGAAATGAAGTAGGTGAACCATCAAGAATAAACGCAAGAGATAGAGAAGAAAGTCAAAATCAACCACCAATTCAACCAGTACCGAATAGAGTAGTAGATTATGATAGGGTGAGCGTGCATACATGGAGATCAGATTCTGTGGAAGAAAGAGAAGAAGTGCAACAATTGATAAATAATGAACAAGAGGAGAGAAATCGAGAAGAAATGGGAGAAACAACTCATAGAAATGAAGAAATCGTAGCATTAGAAACGTTGAGACAAACAATACATGAAGAAAGACGATTAGAAGCGGAAGAACGCGCAAATTTAACAAGGCAAAACCATGAGTTAAGAATGGAAAATATGAGGTTGCAGAATATGAGGTCGAGAAGTAATACCAGGACAAGACCAGGATCGGTTAGAGATGATAGAAGGAGAATGTTGCCTGTAGAAAATGCTAATGAAGAAAATTTAGAAAGAGAGCTAAATCTCGGTGAAGGATCTTTGCGAAAGAAGGGAAATGGTGTGTATTCCGCGTCCAGAGATTTTACAGGGTGACCAAAATAATGGAAATCAAGGAAATAGGCAGCAGAATAATCCAATTGATGAAGAAAATCCGGAAGAAGGAAGAAGAATACTGCATGGAAGAGAAACACAGAGGAAACAAAAGGAGATTGAAGATGACATCGAAAGGCATTATATTGAACAAACGCGTCTAGCTCGCGAAAGGGAAAGATTAAGAGTAGAAATGGAAGAACGAGAATTGGAGGAGGCAATCCGGCATAATAATCATGACAATCGAGAAAGAAGGCGCGAGCAAAATCGCAACAATGGGAATATTAATGAAGAGTATGAAAGAATACAAAGGAGAGTTGATAGACAACCAAGAAGAGAAAATGATGGATACAATGGTGTGCGAATCCGAGAACGAGATGGAGAAGAAAGTCGCAGAGAAAGAAGAGAAGAAAATGCTGAACAAGAAAATCAAGATAGACATGAACGAAGAAGGAGAGAAACGGAACTAAAGAGACCAATAAATTCGAACCCTGATGTAAACGAACAAATCTTAAAAGAGTTGGCAGAAATGAGAGGAATGTTGAACAATAGAAGAGGAGGAGGAAGAAGACAATTGGATGAGGCAATCGAAGAAGCTGCGAAAAATCCCTTTACATTAGAGGTGCGAGTTAGGGAGGAATACCCCCAAAGTGCAATTTACCCGCATTAACCAAAGCATTTTTGATGGAACAACTTGCGCAATACAACACATCAAAGCGTATGTAAGATGTATGCTACAGTGGGAAAACCATGACGCTATATTGTGCAAATATTTCGCATCAAGTTTAACAGGAGAAGCATTGAAGTGGTTTGAAGGTTTACCAAGAAACACCATCACGTCATTCAACCATCTACAAGCTATATTCTTAGGGGCATACATAAGTAACAACTCCTCGCGACCAGGAATTGAAGATGTATTTGGGCTGAAACAAAGAGTTGGCGAAAGTTTAAGACACCTAACTGTGAGATGGAAGACGATGTGTAGCGAGATGGCTGGAAGAGTGGATGAAAGATATCTCATTTTATCATTTATAAACGCTATGTTCGCAACCAATTTACTATATATTCAAATTTTTAGAGTCAAGAATACGATCACGGTGACGGAGCTGCGAGAACTGCAAGAGGAATATATTGCTTTGGAAGAAAGGCAAAATGAGGTGGAGTCGTACCCGGTTGCGAATACAAGTTCAAATGCTGCGAATGCAAGTTTGTTACCCAAATTAATACACACAGTGGCGAGTACCTCGCAAGGGCAGCAAGAAAGAATGATAAATGATGAACAACCAAAGTTAGTAGCCATGGGAAGCCGAGATCAAGAAGAGTTTGAAAGAGAAAGAAACTACTATAACCGTGGCGGCAATAATAAAATTCAAAGACTTGATCATCCGCAAGAAACTTATGGAAGTCAAAGGCAGAACTATCATGGAGGGCAGCGACGTCACAGAGTAGTATGGGAAGAAATCAAAATGCCACCATTAAATGCTAGTGTTTAAAAAATATGGGAAGCTATACTCTTGATGGAAAACATACCTGCGCCATGGAACATGGGGAATGAGCCACCACCAAGTGATAGAAGTCACGAGTTCTGTTCTTACCACCGTTTTCATGGACATTTAACAAATGATTGCAGAAATATAAAAAGAATCATTCTCAGAATGATTGACCAAGGAAAGCTAAGTCATTTTCTAAAATGTGAAGAGAAGGTTCAGCCATTACCACCACCGCCAGAAATTCACAGAACAAATTCAACAAAGGGAAAAGAAACATTTGTAATAGAAGTTGGATCGAAAGCTAAAAATTTGTTTTGAATGGTGCAGAGGCAGAGAGTAGCAGGAGCAAAAAGTGTAAGAAGTGAATAATCATCAAAAAGCAACAACAAAAGCTTGTCGGAGAGTAAGAGGAAGAAACAATAATTGAAGAAGAAATATGCGAGGATCTCGCCATTAAGAATGTATGACAATTTGATTGAAGAATTGAAAAACAAAAATGATTAAACAATGTAAGATTGTGCGATAGTTTCGCAAACAAAATGAATGATTGAATGAATTAACAAAAATGAAAGAGTGAGTGAATGGGACGAACCTTTATGGCGTACACCTAGTTCGCGAATGACATTTCGCAAGAGGCAAATGTAAGACCTAAAGTGCGTCATATAAGGGGTATCTCTTGACATGGCTCGGGGAAAGGTTACACCGCTCCCGGAACCCGAGTCATGGAGATTTGGGGCCCATGAAAGCCTATCCTGGGAGATACCTTGGATTTCCAACTATATATATAAGGTTATACCCCGGTTGGACGCCCGAGGATCTCTTCCTAGGAGTCGGTGTATGCTCAAGGCGCCGGGGGTACACGGTTGAGCCAAGAGTGCCCAGGGCATTTGAAGTGTCTCGTCCATTCTTGGAAAGTCTTGGTATATCGCACTCGGCCCGAAGAAAACTCCACTTAGGGTGCGGTCTCGTAACCATAAACCATATAGGTATAAGGGATAAGAGGTCTGCGAAAACAACGGTTGTTGTTAAGACCGGATGGGAGGAGCTAGTCTTGTATGGCCGATGTACGCCTCCTTGAAGGGGCAACCAGGGAGAAGATAAGGGCGGCACCCTCCATTAGGGAGCTGATAAGTGTCAAAAGACGCAAATGTCATGAGGCTTTATTTTCGCAAGGAAATTTAGGCTTGTCATATTTGTGCGATGATCCTGTAGAGGCAATAATAATGACGCAAGGATAAGGCGAGATCAATGGGTTTTTGCATGAAAATACAAAGACGTCCTGCGATTTCGTCACGAAGACGGCAATGTCATGGGATTTTACATTCGCAAGAGTATTTAAGCCTGTCATATTGTCGTAGATAAAATATACTGCATAGGCAAAAATACTTAATAAATGATAAGACAAGGTCAATGGGTCATTACATGAAAATGTAAAGACGTCCTGCGATTTTGTCGCAACGAGGGGTGGCGAAATAAGACCTTTAATTAGGAAGGCAAAATAAGACCACACAAGAATGATAAGGCAAGATCAATGGATTTCTTCATTTGTGAAGACATCCTGCGATCTTGTCGCAATGAGATATAGACATACATAAAATTGAGGAAGCAAATAAATTTGCGAAAACGAATATATTCCATCATAAAGTTACAAATAATAGAGAACAAAGTCAGAGATTTCATTACTCAGTTATAATTGGTCAAATCTCTCATTTGAAAATGAATAACAGAGGCAAGTATGGGAATGAATAGGATAAAATCTTGTTATTCATTTCCACATGATGGATTTATGTATTCATAATGTTTGGTCAGTTGAATTATAAAGGAGAATTGCTTGACTAATATGCGCAAGTAAAGAAAACAAAGATTGAATTCATATTTAGCAATCCAAGAAGATTAAAAGAGTATATGTACATGTATTACAAGAAGCAAAAGAAGAAAAAGAAGTTATTTCTTTGAGGATTCTTCTTCTTGGTCAGATTCTTCAATTCCATCATTCTTTTCGCCTGATTCTTCTTCTTCGCCTAGCTTCACTATCGAGACATCCGAGAAAGGCGTATCTTCAGGAATATCATCGTGAAGACAAGGATATGAACTAAGAGGAATGCGGTGGTCATTGCAAACCGTTTCAATAGTTTGATTGCGAAAACGAACAACATTATTGTTGAAATTCGCCACTGTGGCTTGCATTTGTTTCTTCAACTTAGAATACTTGTTATTGCGAAGAGAAAAGCCTTCTGCGAGTTCCCCTTTTTCAGATTCAAGTTCTTCAATCCTTGTTTGAAATCTCTTCTCGGATTCTGCAAAACATATGACAATGAATTAACAACTCAACTCAATATTACAGAAATAAGAAACAGTAAGGTATAATAAACAACCTTCTCTGTCAGATATCATATCTTTAACCAAAGCAGTATGCTCAGCATGAAGACTAACATCAACACCTAAGTTATTCCTGGCATTATCTAGAACCTTCGCAGCCCAAGCGAATTCGTCATCATTGTTTATAACAAGAAGCGAACGGATTTGATCTTCTCGCTCATTAAGTATAGCATTCTGACGAAGAGATTCATCTCGTTCAATTTGTACTTCGAGAAGAGACTTTTGAAATGTTGCTAATGCCTGTGCACCTTTATTAGCAATGCGATCTTTGTCATCTATAAGGTCACTAATTTTCTTCCTTAAAAGTTCGGTTTTTCTATGGGAATCAAGATACATTTGTTTAAATCGGTTGGCTAAACCTAAACTAGCTCTATGCTCAATCTCTAAGAGGCGACATTTGGTTTGAAGTTCATTTAATGAAAGGGAATCAACTTTGTTTGACGAATTACTTAAAGACTCGTTGAGATGGGTGAGAAGAACATCATTATCCATAGGCTCGGGAAATGAATGGAGAAGAATGGCTTCTTCAGAGAGATTATATATGTCTGCAAAAATAGTAAATCAGGCAAAGAATAGTAGATGACAAAGTAAAGACGATTTGAAGAGCAAAAATTTTGTACCATAAAGTTGCTGATTTGCGCTTTGAAGAGTAGATATTTTAGTCTTCGAGAAGTGGATTCAGTTTCCAATTGTTGAATTCTTTCATCTTTCTTGCGAGACATCGCAACCTCAGTTTCTAGTTCTCGGATCTTCTCTTTAAGTTGGAGATTTTTCTTTTCAAGGTTGTCGCGTCTTTTCTCGAGATCTGAGGCAACAACAAAGGAAGCTCTCCCAGACTATAAAGGAAAATAAAGAAATTGTTAAGATAAAGTTTATAATCGAAATTACAAAGAAGCAAAGGAATATGAACATACCAAAGCATTGAGAGCATTCAAATGGCTGGAAGTCAATGTTCGGGAAACTCCGCGAAAAGATTCATTATCCTCTAATAGCGGGGCATCGCAAATTTTCGCGAGAGCTACGCAAGTTGCGGATAAGTGATCATCTCCCATTCCTTGCATGGAATCAGAGAAAACACTAGACAATTGCGCCATAGCAGAAGTAGTCGAGTGATTCTCTTTCGTGGAGGAAGTACCAACCTCATTTTCATCCTCATCAAAACTCTCATTGGTTTGAGAACTACAATGAGAAGAGGGATGGGTTTTCCGTTTTTAGAAAGCGGAGTAAAAACTTGTCCTTGCGAAAAGTGATTTTATCCTTGCCTTTAACCTTCGCAGCTTGACTTCTTCAACGTCAACCTTCGCATACGCATGAAGATAAGAAACAGAGGCAACAATATTGTTTAAAATAACAAAAGAAAATGTTTCTTACTTCATCCGTGAGCGATCGGAGTATCGCCAGGGTACTTGCCTTTGGATCTTCTTTATACTTCTTTCTCATTCTGGCAATCTAAATTTTTTGAAAGTTTAATAAGCAAAGGAGGAAGAAAATGTCGCAAAGTAAAATTGAAAAAAGGAAATATACCTCTTTTGCCTTCTCAGGCCACTTAAACTCCCAAGGATGATAATTCGCGGGGGTTGCAGGGAGAACATGTGAACCTGCGATGTAAGGTCCATTCAAAAATAAAGGAACAACCCACCATTTCTCATCTTTGGAATGACGAGGAGTACTATTGTTGCCCGAATGCCAGTCAATATCTTGCATGAGCAGTTTATCAGCATCAACATTATCTTTTTTCTTCAGTCGAGCACCCCAGATGAGATTTATCATTTCTCATATTTATAATCGCATAATTCGCAAAGAAGTTCTCTACAGTATACTTCTCAGCGGCTATCTCTAAATTTACAAATCTAGGATCTTTGACATTATCAGGATATAAAGATCCTTTACCAGCGCCACGGTTTGCGAATTCAAGCATTAAACGGATGCAGTCGCCACTCAATTGATAAACAGCTCGCGAGAATTTTTCATGAGCAAGGATTTCATAGAATAATGGTATCTCGGGATTGTATAGAGGAATGGGGAGTCCTGCGAGGAGTTGATCTAGCGAGACTATGATTTTATGATCATCACATTGATGATCAGAAAACAATTTTGCAGAAAGTATAGATGAAGATTCTTGATCAGGAATGGTTGATAAGGTGAAACCCTTTTCTTGTAACTTCCTTTGAACATCATTGAAAAGGGATGCGTATGTACGACCAAGTGAAGCCATTATTAGAGTATGGGAATGAAGGGAGAAGCGAAAATCAAGAGAATGAAAAAAGGATTTACAGTAGCAGAAACGCAAATTACGGAGGAAGTAAGCTGAAGGAAAGTTGCAGAAAGAAAATAAAAGAGAAAAAGAGAAGAGTGAGAAAACTATATATAGAGAAGAGAATCCTCGAGAAAACAAATGCATTTAATGCGAGATGGGACGTGAATGGTCAAGAATAAGCGGTTGAAAGAGACGTGTCAAGAAAAGAGTGGAAGAAGAAACACCTGTAATAAATTCCGTACATGAATAAGACGGATGAAAGTGAATAATCGCGAAAAGAAGATGAGCAATTGCGGCATTTTAAAATATAAATTCTCATGACATTTTCTCCTTCGCAGAAAAGACATGAGAAGAGGCAAGATGTAGGATCAGAATATCGCGACATTAATACCTTGCGAGATCAATAAACAACTACATTGCGAAGGTGTCGCAGGGAAGTAATTTAAATGACGCATTAGATGACGATAGCCAAAACATGAGAAAAGTGTGAGGACTTGGCGAGATTTAGGAGTGTCGCGAAGACAAACACTTATGAACTCGCGATACTTCGCGAAGGATTCCCGAAAATAAAGGACAGCTTAGCTGTCATCCACTATGTAATACCCTATATAAAGGGTCGAGTAAGTCTGTTGTAGGAGAGTTCTTTTTGAATTGTTAAGCAAGTCATTAGGAGAGAGAAAATCTAGAGTGATTGTAATTTCTTTAGCTCTGCTCTATCTATCCTTGTAAATATTTCAAGAAGATAATCAATAAAAATATATAGTTATTCATCTTCAAATGGATTAGTAAAATAGATTCTTGTGAGGGGTGTATTGTGGGATTTCCTGCAATTACATCCGCAATATCTAGTTTCGCTACCATATGATTTAGATTATTGTGAGGTGATTGATAATACTAGGTTGTTCTTCGGGAATATAAGTCTGGGTTATCAATTAGTTCCTGTTTGCCTTGATTTATCAAAAGAAGGAACAAAAACTCATAGGTTTATCTGTGGGAGACAGATTTATCTATTATCGTAGACTTTTCTGTGTGATACAGATTTGTTTATTGAAGTCTTCGATTTTGGGTCGTACCAACTCTTAGTTGTGGGTGATATCAGCTAAGGGAATCAAGTGCGTAGTATCCTACTTGGATCAGAGACGTAAGGAGCGCAAATGTACCTTGAATCAGTGTGAAATTGATTATGGTTCAACTACAGTCCAGACCGAAGTTAGTTTGTAGTAGGCTAGTGTCTGTAGAAGATTAATACAATGTGGTGTTCAATCTGGACTAGGTCCCGGGGTTTTTCTGCATTTGCGGTTTCCTCGTTAACAAAACTTCTGGTGTCTGTGTTATTTCTATTCCGCATTATATTTCGTTATATAATTGACATATCACAGGTTGTGCGTTAAGATCAATCAATTAGAATATCCGACCTTTGGTTGTTGATTTACATTGATTGACACTTGGATATTGGTCTTTGGTACCATCTAAGTTTATCTCTCTAGTATTTGATAAAGACTCGCAGATTTCCATTTTCTTGAGTAAAGATCAAATCGAGAGATAGAGATATTAACTCCTTGATATACTTTTTATTAAGATTGAGTCTGACTGTCTAGTTGATTCTCTTAAAAGTGTTAGAGTTAGTCCATACAGATTGCTAATCGAAATATTGTGTGAGGTTGTTATACCCCCACTTTTTTAATTGGTATCAGAGCAGGAAAACACATTAAAGACCTCATAAGTCTGTGTTTGTAGCGATCTGACTATATGGACAGTAGTGCTATCTCAATAAATGCACCACCAGATCCAGGGATTGCAGAAGTTTCTTCTATGAAAGATTCAATAAAATCTGTATAAAAAATTCTATCTAAACCTCCATCAGGTTTAAAATCCCTTGAAGTGTTTTCAGGGCTTGAAAAGAAACTTGAAATCTTATCTCTTGATGTTGAGTTATACCTCCAGAAAGAACAAGAATCTCTTGAAAAGCTAAATCAAGTTATGAGAAATAATATTCATGTTGAAGTTGACATTGATTTACTAATCAGTGAGAGTAATGCTCCTCTTCTGCGTAATTCAATTAATTGTAACAAACTAAACGAATTACAAGAGGAGTTTAAATCTCAGTCATCTGAGTATATCACTTCAAAGCATGAATCGATTCATTGCTCAATTCCTGATACTTACTATCAAGATAGTAGTATTGTATTCTTTTATGAAGAAGCTAGGACGTCTCTTTTTATCAAAAGAGTTTCCCTTCGCAGTACTAAAAACTATCTACATAAACTTGTTTTTTTTATAAGTTGGAAAACAAGAAATCAGAAACACAAATCTTTTTGGGTTCTCTTGAAGTTCTTTGATAGACTTATAAAAACAGTTCCTTGGGTGTTTCTCAACACTACAAGATGTAAAAGTTGCTGGAAAGAAACTCTCTCTTGGTGCCACGGTGAGCAAGACTTTTTTCACCTCAACGCAACTTGTTTGTGTTAAAAGTGCATCCTTACCAAGGAATGCCCTGCTATGTATACGGTGAGGGAAGCACAATAATTTGGGCGCACAAATTATGTTCGGTAAGGCTGTAGAATTCGATTGGGTTCTTCTAAAAATGTATGTCTATAAACTTGAGCAAGTGTTGCGTTTATTTTCTTAGAGTAAATCCATGTACCTTGCTTATCGTTCGTTTCTACCTAACTTGATCTATGTTTAAGGTTCTTAAATGTTTAGGTATGAAAATAGTAGTTCGGGATGTTTGGAATTCATGGTACACCTACCTGGTATGCATAACATCATTTAAAATCAAAATCCAGGGGTTTAAGTACGCATACCCGTTTGTATACTCCCCCAGGTCATGAAAATTCGTTTGCAAACCGGTATGCATACTTAATGTCGATATTCGGTAAACTTGTTTTGGCCGTAACTTCTTCGTCCAAACTCGGAATGACCTCATTCTTTTTGCATTCTCTTCCTATTTGAATTCTCTTCAAAATGGAGATGAGAATTCCTGAATTTGGATGAGTTAAGAATGGTATTTGTCCTGTCTATTGTTTTTGAGTGTTTTGCTCCGTTTCGTCGTACTTGTTCCACTTATCTTGGACTTGGGCACTTGGATTCTTGGAGTAATAATATTCTAAGATCATTTGTAGCTTTTAAAAGAATGTTGTTGGGGAATCACAAAGAAGGAATTCAAGAATGGATAGTAGTACGCATTACTATGGGATTCTTGAATGATCACAATCATCTTATTTGAACTATGGTGCATGGTCGTTAATGACTTTGTATGTTCTTCTTTGTTAAGAAAATATTTTTATATGCATTTGGTAGCTATTCTTGGTGTAAATCCGGGCGAAAAAGATTGATTCTACCTTCAAGGACAATCTTGATACCTAGGAAACTTCTTAAAAGAATTTTATTCTTGTTTTTGTTTAAGAAGGATAACTAGGGTTTGGAATAGCCATTATACATAGCTTTGTCCAACGTTTTCATCTTCATGTTTTAAGATTTATTTGTTTAAATTCTAAAGTTTGGTTTGGAAGATGATTTTTGCAGTATTAATCTTTATGGTTTTATATATTGCAATATGTTATGGGATATGTGTGTTTGCATCCGTGAACTATTATTTTCCCATACGATGTCAAAAGTTATCTCGGTTATATGTCGATATGCATGTATTGATACAAGATCGATGAACTTTTGACAAACAAAAGTTAAGCCTATTATGTCATTTATGGAAGATAGGTTAAAATCTTTTGTTTACGAGGATTATGTCTGTTGTATGTCATTGTGCAAATAGTGATGGAAAATAGAATGAATCCTTGTTTATACAAACGAGCAACTCAAGAACTTCGTGAAGGTTTTGCTAGCTTGCGAAGAGGCATTGATCAATACAAGGAAGATATGGATAATTATGTGCATATGGTTTGTGATGAATATTTGATTGATGCTAATGTTGAAAAAAGCCAATTGATCTTCCAACTCATGGTGACATCTGATCCATTTTTTATGTATATACTTGTGAGGTTTATCTGTTTCTTCTTCTTTACCTCTTATTGGTTTGAATGTATGTGCTTCGAGAATATTGTTGAATGACTTTGTTTCTCGTTTTCCGCCATTAGAGATACTTGATTCTCATACTATGAGGTTATGGAACAAGAAAGCGTGGAAGTACCGACTTCTATATTCTTTATACACTCCCAAGTGTGGACAAGAATAAGTGTGGGGGAAGCTTTTATCGGTTCATAGTTCTGTTTTATATTACTAATATTTGTGCGAAGCTAGTGTTTGAAAAACAGGTTCTATGGAAGGATCCCCAACTTTTCAGATTATTGGTGTATGGGGAATGAATTTTAGAAGAAGCTAAGTCGGGCCGTCGACTTTAAAACAAGCGCTAAGTGGGAGGCAACCCACCGGTTTTGTATCTTTATACTTATCTTTTTATTTTTATGCATTTGCTTTTATCTTTATTTTCTTGTTTTTGCATATCATTTGCGGAATTTCCCACCTTGAACTCTCTTTGGAAGATTCAATTTTACATTGAGGACAATGTAAAGTTTAAGTGTGGGGGAGCATTTATATGTTTTTTTTTTTTTTTTATTTATAAAAAAAAAAAAAAAAATCGAGAAAAAAAAAAAAAAAAAAAAATCAGAAAAATAGACACCAAAAACCAAGAAAAAATTTAGCTCATGAATCATGCATGATAGTTGTTTATCTGAACTCACGTTCTATTTTGATTTTTCCATAAATTTAGAAACTTGTGCCTTTAGGATGACACCATTAGTGGATGGTAAGTTTTCTTACATAGTTGTTCTTGTAGCGATGATGAATGGTTGTCATAATGGCTCGATTTCTGCGAGGGAATAGGAATCGAACGACCTGGTGAAGTTGTGAGACTTCGGGGTGTTGGCTATGGTTGCGGTGGATTTCAATGAACTGACTCGGTCGACAACTCGAGTTTGTACATATTGACTCGGTGATTGACCGGGGGAGTGGAGGTCGACCCAGTATGTATTTCTTTGGTGAGTTAGAGAATTGGTGATATATTGACCCGACCAGAAAGAGTTGGACCGAATTAAGAAAGACTCACAGCGAAACCCAGGGTTTATACGGGGAAGAATGAAGTTGATGATTGTTGTCAATTGTTTGACTTCGGTGGTTAATGGTCACCCGAGCTAGTGTCAATTTGGAGATGACGGTGATCTTTCCGGTAGAGATTTGTGTGAGATGCAAATTCCGGCCACAACCCCAGTTTTCCGAGCGTTTTGGACAGAATTTCTCACACGGTTTCTCTCACTTGATTGGGCTTGGTGGACTTTCTAACTAATGGACTTTGAAGACAAACTTGATTTTCCCTAATTTTGGAAGCTTGGTGGACTTCTAACTAATGGTAGAGCTATAAAAGAGAAGACTTTCTCAAAACACATATATCTTTTTTTTTTTTATTATTCTTTTTGGCCTCTACTTTGTTCTAGGGTTTAGAACCATGAAGTCTTTTCTCTTTCTTCTTGTTATGAACTCCATGAATATGAGCTAGAGTTTTATTATTGGTTATGGAATAAGTTGGATTTCCAAACATGGGTTTAAATTCAATAAATTAGTTTTCTCTCATATTATCGTTTATGATTCACCATGAATATTGTTACATGATTTGAATGCTTGTTAGTCGAGTCGCGAATCGATTGAGTTTGCTTTCATCTTTATTGCTAAATTAGGGTTATTATACGCAAAAGTGATAATTCGGATTGCAAGTAGCATAATATGATTATAGTTTGTAGTGATATATTCTTATGATCATATGTGAATCGTAACCTTTGTTAAATTGAATTAGTGCGCTTTCCACGTTCAATTGCTTTGATTGGCCCGATTTCATAGAACTTAACGCATCTAGGGAATTAAACTTGATTAGTGCTTTTACACGTTAGGTTGTTCCTTTAGGTAGAATTCATATTCGCATCTTTTAATGTGTTTGTTGATGACATGAGGAGATTTGCGGGATATTCTTACGATAAGGTATTCTAGGGTCTTTGATAAAAGTTGAGATTAAAATATCAATTCTAGTTATTGTGGTGAAACCATGTTTGTGATTGAAGACGAAATCCTTAACCAATACTTTCTCACCCTTGATTACTTGTTTGCTTATTTCTTTATTTGCTTTTATTTTATTTTCGTTTATAAAAATCACAAAACTACCGGTGTTTTATATAGGAAACCATAACAATTTGACAACCTAGACCTCTCTGTGGGATCGATCCTTTCTTGCCCTTGCTATATTTATATTTTGAGTAGTAAGAAAGTGTAATTTATATTTTTGACGCTTACGACCGCGATCAACATAGCTTTGTCCAACGTTTTCATCTTCATGTTTTAAGATTTATTTGTTTAAATTCTAAAGTTTGGTTTGGAAGATGATTTTTGCAGTATTAATCTTTATGGTTTTATATATTGCAATATGTTATGGGATATGTGTGTTTGCATCCGTGAACTATTATTTTCCCATACGATGTCAAAAGTTATCTCGGTTATATGTCGATATGCATGTATTGATACAAGATCGATGAACTTTTGACAAACAAAAGTTAAGCCTATTATGTCATTTATGGAAGATAGGTTAAAATCTTTTGTTTACGAGGATTATGTCTGTTGTATGTCATTGTGCAAATAGTGATGGAAAATAGAATGAATCCTTGTTTATTCCGCAGTATTGATCTTCCCTGATCCATTTTTTATGTATATACTGTGAGGCTCCGTAAGTTTTCTTATGTTGAGCATTTCCGATTAGATTAATCATGGGTTCTCTTGTAGTTAGTTTAATTGAGAATTTTGGATACAAAATCATTTGGTGGATTTTGGTGTCCAAAGAAATCCTTCTTTTTTCGTAAAAGTAAGGTCGCTCTTGTTGTTCTTTCGGGAATGACATCAAATGGGGGAGAGTTATTTTGAACTTGTGCTTAATTGCCATATCTTTGTGGGGAGTGCGGCTGTGGAATATTTGAGGAGTTATCTTGTATCTTTATAAACTCCGTGATGAATGCATTTAGCTTCGGCTTTATGATTGCATCTAAACAAAGTTGATATGTACTTTTCTTTGGTCTTGAAGTATCTCCATGGAAATTTCATTAGGATCCCGTTTTCGTACCTTTGCCAATTTTATTGACAAAAAGGGGGAGAATTAATATGTAGTTCACACTAAAAATACATATGGTTTTCGGATCATTATGTAAGGGGGAGTGGTTTTCGTGTTGAGACGAAGTATTGACTAAGGGGAGTGATACATATCACCATAGTATTGCTGTCGAAGTTGTGATATGAGAACTTTGATGTTGTGTAATAATACTATGACACTCTATAACAATGATCGAGAGCTTTTGTTTTCTCATTGTTATGGATACGGGACTTCAACAACTATGATGATGAATTGAACATCTTTGGGAAAGACGAAGTTTTCGAGTAATGTTGAAGCACCAAGGAGATCAAGCATGTGGACGAGAAGCTACAAAGTTTTATCTATTTTATAATCCATATGTATTGATAGTTTTGTCACTAAAATTGACAAAGGGGGAGATTGTTAGAGCACTGCTCGGTCGAACTCGCATGCGTTGCTATCTCAAGCATGTTTGTCAATATTAGTGATCAAAACTATATGTCTTGATTTCTAGTTTACTTATGACTTTCTAGGATAGTTAAGTGTAGTTGAGCTTCAGACTCCATGGCGATCATCTTACGAAGATGAAGAACTACTCGAGAAACAAGTGGAACTTCATCCGACAAAAAGGTATGTGGACTTGAACTTATCTGTCACTCAAAAGTCTATTCTATCTCCTACTCTTGAGACAATAGTCGTATAAGTATGATAGTTTTCATACATACACATTTGCTATTTCGACCCGAGTTTACTCGCGTATGTTTTTCTCGAAATATGTGTTGGTGAGATTTCGCTTTAACCATTTTCATCTTTACCTGTGACGAAAGTCATAATGACGTTTCAATCTTGAAAATAGCTTTGATGACGATAGTCGTGAATAACGATTGTTATAACATTATAGAAGAATGTTTCAATGATTGAAATATAGAGTTGAGATTACCAACTATGGATATAAGCATATATAGTATGTTCGCACATTAGTGTATAAATCCATGTACCGGAAACCAAGTGTGTGCATATGTGTGCATAAGGTATTGGTGAAGGAAACAGGTTGGGTACGCGTACCCGTACGCGTACTGGCGGAACTTTTCCTCCCGGAAATTTCTGCTGAGTTTAGAGTTTATGAACTCATAAACCAGTCACCTTAGGTACGCGTACCGGCGGAACTTTTCTACCCGAAAAATTCTGCTGAGTTTGGAAACCAAAACCAACTCAAATCCGGTAGCTAAGGTACGCATACCCGTACGCGTACTCAAGCTGGTTATTTCTCAAATCGGTAGTTCATGAGCTTAAAACAATAAATTATAAGGAATGCAATCTTTGCAAACCGTGACCATATTGTTCATGAATTGATTCAAGTGGATTAAACCGATTTTGCTTCAATTGTGTCTATGAATAAAGACCTAAGCAATTGAACAACTCTTGTACTAGTTCTTATGAGTCATTTGAACTAGTTATGAGAAAGATGAATACGGTTAATATGAAAGTGCTCATATAGCTAACCATTGGTTAACTATTTGTGAATGATCAAATTTTATATAGTGGTAAATAGAGTTGTCGTTCACTCGGACTTGATGAGATTGATTTTAAATATTAATAAACTAAAATAAAAGAAAAATAGATACAAAATATTGTCACAGGATGAAGAGAGTTACTGGGACTAGGATTTCGTCGAATTCATAACATAGGGTTCAATTTATTTATTCTCAATAATTAAAGCTCAATAAATAAAATTAACTTGGACTCTGATTTTGCCAAGGAAGATTCTCAAAAGATTAGTTGTAAATCCTAAGCATGATGTATCAAAACATTTAAGCTAAGCATACCTCATCCAATTAAATGACAACCAATTAATTCAAATCATATTTCAATTAAAATTAATGCAAAAGTCTTAAAAAGAATTAAATAATTTTACCCATGTATGAAATTCGTCTTCCTCCGTCGTCCCAGTAATGGGGTCTAGCTCATCATGTTGGAAACACGCTCAAAATGTGATTTTATTGCTCAAAGGTGCTTACAAATGATGAAAAGGAGAGATATCAAATAAACCAGGGATTTGCAACGCATGAGAAGCGTTACAAACCACTGTTACAGTGTACGATAAATGGTAAATGTCACTGTAGAAATACGACCCACTAGTGATGTGTCGTTGTCACTGTAGCATTTACGACGGTACTCCGTGCGTCTTATGTTCTTCGTGTTCTTGAGGTGCAGCAGCAGCAGAAACAACTCTGCAACCTCTGATTTCTTCTCTACAGCTCACTAATCACCTCTGTTTTCACCCCTAACTCTCCATCCCCCTTGTATGGTACTAATTCAACCTATTTAAACCCGAAAGATGCATCGAATCTCCTTCATAACTTCAAAATATCCTCTCTTTATTATTTTTATTCTCACGGCAATATTTTCCATTTCTTTGATCTTCCACGCGTTATCAGTTGTCAAACATTCCTTATTTATCTTCTTCACGCATCTACGTAGTGCAAAACACTCCAAGCGATCCATTACACGCCTCAAACTCGTGTCAAATTCACTTGAACCCGTGAAAGCTTGTGTCCTTGTTTTGGATTGAAACACGTTATTCAGCCAAATTTTGTCCAAACAAACACCCATACCAACATTCTATAGTCATATCGCGTCTACCCATGAAGTTTCAGCGATTGAATCTACCTCTAACCCATCCAAAATCCGATCGACAAATCTGCCAGGAGTGAAACTCGTTTTCCCGCCAAAAATGAAAATTCAAATGAAGAAGATGAGATGCCCCTATCCTGAACTGGGGTGTGAATAGCAACTGGGTTCCCCTTAGAAATTGAGGTGCCCCTTATCCAATGTGGGAGTCCGCTTAGCAAATGTCCTCCGGGGGTCCAAAAAGCACTTTTTGAGCAACTTTTTCCACACAAGTGTATTTCTCCAAAAATACCTACACAAACATAAAAACACCATAATAAGTACAAAATCAAGCACTAACAATAGAGACACTGAGGACAATTCAGACACAAAAATGTGTCTATCAAATACCCCCAAACTTATTATTTGCTAGTCCTCGAGCAAATCTAATCTAGAAAATAAAATCCTAACTCATTCTCGGGAGGGTTTACCAGAGGTGTACCCACAAAACCTTTACTCCAGACCTTATCTACGCAAAACCTTGGAAGGCACTAAAGAATCTCCTTGGTTGGCATACTCTCATTGGCTACAGGAGGAAGTACTCTGATGCAAAATTCCAATTGTTGTACACGAGTTTGCACTCAAGCATACTAAAATTCATATAAAGTGACAGAGCTCTACTCAGATAGTTTCTGGACATCATAAACCGGAGTCAACCAATCACATGGATAGATTAAGAAGATGGATGTAGAGAAAAACGTAGATGATGTTGACTAAGGTGAACCTATCCTAATGGTGAGATCTTTGGTCTAGACTAATATCAACACACTTTGGCATATACAAGGGAACCCAGTGGTCGATAATCCTAACTCTAGGTCAACTCAGCTGGCATATACAAGGGTATCAGTGGTCGACTTTATTGTATTTATTCCGGTTGGTCTGGTGGTATGGTCTCAATTTTTTTTTTATCTCAGTCATTCTATTTCACCCTAGCAATGGTAAAAAGAAGAAAAAAAAGTGATCAGGATTCTTTCGATGTTTCCATCACGAGGATATGGCGAAACTACCATGTTTTCTTTTATAACATCTGAGCTCTGTGCTTTTATGAATAGACTCTTCTAGATGTTTCCATCTAATCATTGGTTCCTCAACTCCTACAACCAAGATGTTCCCATCCACTTAGATTAGTTAGTGCCAACCTTAATAAGCATAAATTTCTAGTCTCTGGAGTTTATTTATTGCAACTAAAAAGTTTCTCCCATACCCCCAAACTTAAATCTAACATTGTCCTAAATGTTCTAAAGATGAAATTAAAAACATGAACAAGGAGAAACTGTTACCATTTGAAGCAAAAGAGATAAGGAAAGATATTACCGTGTCGCATGAATATTGGGTTACCTCCCAAGAAGTGCTAAGTTTAAAGTCTTCAGCTAGACAATGGAAGAGATTAGTCACCTCGAAGAATCATATAGCAGCAGCCGGAATAACTGCGGGTCATCTGGATCAAAAAGTGCTAACCACAAGAAGAGGAAACTGCAATAGACCAGGAAGATATCCAACACACCCTTATCTATTTTTTTGTTTAAGATAACTACATCTAGTTGTGGTTCGGGTTCAGGCTCTATAAAAGGGTATGGATAAAAAGTTTTCATCGACTGGATTTCCTCAAAGGCAGTATCCTGAAGATCGGGATCTAGAGTCTGGAAATACTCAATTAAGAACTTAGAAACACATAACAATAACTTAATAATCTGGGATCCTCTAAGTCAATCGGACTTGACTCACACGATTGACCACAGTAGTGGTCATTCTTAAGCAAATGTGTCGACCCTAATCTCATAAAGTAATTAGGTTTAGTCTCAAAACTTAATAATTGACACATATGAAACTTATACGTTCCCACAATTGGAAGGAAGGTTTTTGGTGGGAAAACAAAGTCAATCGTGGTATCATAGCTTGGGTTAACCACATCAACCAGAGGATGGGTTTCTAACAACTGAACTTCTTTATGGACACAACTAGGTTCCGGAAAAAGTGTATGAATATAATCTTTTAGAATGGTTGAGGCACATATGTCAAGTCCCAAGTTAGGGACCTTTCTAAGAGTTAAAGCACATGGAGAATGATAATCACCCCTAAACTTAGAGTTTTCAGTGTCTCTAGAAAGACTAGTCACAACTTCCCTAATTTCAAGGTCATCTGATTCCTGAAAATGGTCAATTGATTCTTCTAAGTCAGGTTCATCCTCACTCATATCTACAATTTCATTTTCTTTGTCTAAGACTATTGTTTCTAAATCGCTAGCCTCAAAATAAACTCGTTCCTCTAAACCTTTGTTGGCTTCGTGAAAAGGAAATACTACATCGTCTAAAACAGGGATATTTCTAGTCAAACCCTCGTCCTTTTGAATAGGTGAATAATTATTAAAATTATTTGGATTTGTACTAGAATTAACATTATCATTATAAAACTCGTTGGGAGTAACAAATTCCTCATCACTATGCCTACATATTTCAGATTCTTCATCAATATTATCCTCATCACAATCATCATTATAATAACATGAAAATGATCGAACCTCATCTAAACAAGTAGTGTTACCAATTCTAACCTCGTCATCCTGATTATAAAAATTGTCCTCATTTTCACGGGTGATATTGGAAAGAATGTATTGGCAATCAAGAGTAATTCGAGCAATTCTTTCTTCCGTCTCTAACTCTAACCTACGTGTTGTCTCAGCAAAATCACGTGTTGACTCAGTTAACTTACACGTTGACTCAAGTATCTTACGTGCTTCATCTAGAGAAGAGGAATTATAGGAATTTTGCTCGTATGACCGGTATTCGTGTGAATAGTAATTGGGCTCACCATGGTATGAGCCATAATCTTCAAAAGGTTGGCGTTCCCAACCACTATTCACACTCTGGTCATAAAAAGAGTGATGTCCATATTGTTCAGTTGGATATTCATATTCATTGTGATGGCTATTATAATACCGGTTTGACATCCTAACCGCAAGGGAATTCTACACAAGCACAAACAAGGCCGACTCGACCACAACAAACCTACGATTTCTAGCAAACAAAAAGCATGATGGCTCCACTTAGATTGTTTCTAGACCAGCTTCTAATCCTTCGAAAGGTAATTCGTTACAATTTAAGCAGACCCCTCTGGAATCAATCTGAGTTAAAGTAAGCTAAATAGAGACGCGGTAAGCTCGATGGAGCTTTGATACCCAAGGCCTCACCACATTACAAGGCGGCGCAGTCACGCATTCAACTCACAGAAACCATCATGAACTTCGAAGTATGCTTAAAAGAGTAACCAATATTTTTCGAATGACTTTCCTATTAAACTCGTTACTCTATCGGTCTTGTTCTAGTCAGTATTTTAAGCTTGGGTTCGCGTTTGGTATCGTTTTCCTAAGGCGGGCAAGAGGAGAACGGTGATGAAATCCGAACCCTTATCTTGTATGGCCAGGCCTTGCCCTTTACCAAGGAAATTAAAGCAGCCGTTTTCAATACCTCAACATATATGCATACAAAATCATCCAGTAAACCCGCTGACAGGGGATTCGCGGGTGTTTAGAATTCTTACCTCCCGTTCCAGACAGGGGATGAACCGTTGAAGTCGACTCGGGCCACTGACTCCTATGTCAGTTTACGAACCCGAGGGGCCGAGACAGTATCGTAACTATCGTCCTTCCCTGTGCAGTTTATATTTAAATTAACCCTTCCTTAGGGTTTTAAAAAAAACTAAAGTCCAATGTCCAAAAATAAAAAATAAAAAAGTCCAAAAATAAAAGATTACAAAAAATAAAACCTATTTACAGTTTCTAAAAATTTAAAAAAAAATAAATAATAACTATATACAAAAATTTTTTCTTTTTCACTCCTTTTGGATTCCTTTTTTTCTTTCCTTTTTTGGCTTCGCTTTTCTTTTCAACACTCTCTCTTTTTCTTTAGCTCAGCTCCAAATCTGAAAGCAAACAAGAAATACCAAAACGCGTAAAAAAGAACAAAAATAATAAAAAAAAAAACCTAAGAAAAAAAAAATCTATAAACAAGTCCGCGTCGGCGGCGCCAAAAATTGATCAAATTTTATATAGTGGTAAATAGAGTTGTCGTTCACTTGGACTTGATGAGATTGATTTTAAATATTAATAAACTAAAATAAAAGAAAAATATATACAAAATATTGTCACAGGATGAAGAGAGTTACTGGGACTAGGATTTCGTCGAATTCATAACATAGGGTTCAATTTATTTATTCTCAACAATTAAATCTCAATAAATAAAATTAACATGGACTCTGATTTTGCCAAGGTAGATTCTCAAAATATTAGTTGTAAATCCTAAGCATGATGTATCAAAACATTTAAGCTAAGCATACCTCATCAAATTAAATGACAACCAATTAATTCAAATCATATTTCAATTAAAATTAATGCAAATCATATTTCAATTAAAATTAATGCAAAAGTCTTAAAAAGAATTAAATAATTTTACCCATGTAAGAAATTCGTCTTCCTCCGTCGTCCCAGTAATGGGGTCTAGCTCATCATGTTGGAAACACGCTCAAAATATGATTTTATTGCTCAAAGGTGCTTACAAATGATGAAAAGGAGAGATATCAAATAAACCCAGGAATTTGCAACGCATGAGAAGCGTTACAAACCCACATTACGAGTGTACGATAAATGGTAAATGTCATCATCCTTTGTAGAAATACGACCCACTAGTGATGTGTCGTTGTCATCTGTAGCATTTACGACGGTACTCGTGCGTCTTATGTTCTTCGTGTTCTTGAGGTGTGCAGAAGAGCAGCGAAACAACTCGCAACCTCGATTTCTTCTCTGACTCACTAATCACCTCTGTTTTCACCCCTAACTCTCCATCCCCCTTGTATGGTACTAATTCAACCTATTTAAACCCGAAAGATGCATCGAATCTCCTTCATAACTTCAAAATATCCTCTCTTTATTATTTTTATTCTCGCGACAATATTTTCCATTTCTTTGATCTTCCACGCGTTATCAGCTGTCAAACATTCCTTATTTATCTTCTTCACGCATCTCTGTAGTGCAAAACACTCCAAACTGATGCATTACACGCCTCAAACTCGTGTCAAATTCACTTGAACCCGTGAAAGCTTGTGTCCACTGTTTTGGATTGAAACACGTTATTCAGCCAAATTTTGTCCAAACAAACACCCATACCAACATTCTATAGTCATATCGCGTCTACCCATGAAGTTTCAACGATTGAATCTACCTCTAACCCATCCAAAATCCGATATACAAATCTGCCAGGAGTGAAACTTGTTTTCCCGCCAAAAATGAAAATTCAAATGAAGAAGATGAGATGCCCCCTATCCTGAACTGGGGTGTGAATAACAACTGGGTGCCCCTTAGCAATTGAGGTGCCCCTTATCCAATGTGGGAGTCCGCTTAGCAAATGTCCTCCGGGGGTCCAAAAAGCACTTTTTGAGAAACTTTTTCCACACAAGTGTATTTCTCCAAAAACACCTACACAAACATAAAAACACCATAATAAGTACAAAATCAAGCACTAACAATAGAGACACTGAGGCAAATTCAGACACAAAAATGTGTCTATCAGTGAACCAACTAAGTGTACACGTTTAGGTACGGTTACTCAAACCTAAATGAATACATTTCATTTGTGTGTGACAAGCTAAGTTTCGATCTAACGGTTGAAAGATATTAGCTTGGTTGAATCAGGGTTTTCATCTAACGGTGAATATTGCATGCTTTGTTACCAAGGTAACTTAGATTCCAAACCCTGATTTGAAAACTATATAAGGGGAACTCTAGCAACTGGAAAAACTAATCCCCATACCTCCTGTGTGATACTAGTTGGTTTTGCTAGAGTCGATTCTCCTTTAACCTTAGGTTTCTTCTCGAGACCCTGTAGGTTAACGACTGAAAGACTTCATTGGGATTGTGAAGCCAGACGAAACTACTCTCTTGTAGTTGAGCAATTTGATCTTGCCATTTTCTATCGTACGAGTTCAATTGAATAATTGACTTGAGATTATATCTCCGATAGGGCAAGATAAAAAGAAATCACAAACATCTTCGTCTTATCATTTGTGATTCCGCAATATCTAGTTTCGCTACCGTACGATTTAGATTATTGTGAGGTGATCGATAATACTAGGATGTTCTTCGGGAATATAAGTCTCGGTTATCATTTAGTTGATGTTCACCTTGATTTATCAAAAGACGGAACAAAAACTCATAGGTTTATCTGTGGGAGACAGATTTATCTATTATCGTAGACTTTTCTGTGTGATACAGATTTGTTTATTGAAGTCTTCGACTTTGGGTCGTAGCAACTCTTAGTTGTGGGTGGGATCAACTAAGGGAATCAAGTGCGTAGTATCCTGCTAGGATCAGAGACGTAAGGAGCGCAACTGTACCTTGAATCAGTGTGAGATTGATTAGGGTTCAACTACAGTCCAGACCGAAGTTAATTTGTAGTAGGCTAGTGTCTGTAGCGGCTTAATACAGTGTGGTGTACAATCTGGACTAGGTCCCGGGGTTTTTCTGTATTTGCGGTTTCCTCGTTAACAAAACTTCTGGTGTCTGTGTTATTTCTATTGCACATTATATTTCGTTATATAATTGAAATATCACAGGTTGTGCATTAAGATCAATCAATTAGAATATCCAACCTTTGGTGGTTGATTTACATTGATTGACACTTGGATATTGGTCTTTGGTACCATCCAAGTTTATCTCTCTAGTATTTGATAAAGACTCGCAGATTTCCATTTGCTTGAGTAAAGATCAAATCGAGAGATAGAGATATTAACTCCTTGATATACTTTTCATTAAGATTGAGTCTGACTGTCTAGTTGATTCTCTTAAAAGTATATTAGAGTTAGTCCATACAGATTGCTAATCGAAATATTGGGTGAGGTTGTTGTACGCCCGCTTTTTCAGGATCTCCTAATACAAGATTTTTCATGTTAATCTCAAGATAAGGCAAGCACAAAATGCAATTGTGGAATTAGAAAAACTGGAAGGTGGTATTACTTCTAACTAAGAGGAGATAACTTACATTTTAGTTAAGCATTTTGAAGACAAATTTACATATCAGGAAGTAACTTTTGCTAATAACATTTTTAATGACATCCATGTTGTGGTGAATGAAGATGATAATTCTCTACTTGAAGCTACTCCAAAAGCAGATGAAATAAGAGAAGCAATATTTGAATTAAATCCAGATAGTGCTCCTGGTCCAGATGGCTTTGCTAGATGGTTTTATAGAGAAGTATGGGAGATAATTGGCAAAGATTTTATGAGTGCAATCCAGTTTTGGTAGAGCAGAGGTTTCATTCCTAATGGTCTAAATGCCAATTTCTTATTACTCCTTCAAAAACTTAAAAATGAAAAAGAGCAAACCAATTTAGACCAATAAGATTGATGAATTTCAGTTTAAAGTTATCACAAAAATCATTACAAAAAGGTTAACTGAAATTATTAAGAAAGTGGTATCTCCTCAACAGGGTGCTTTCATTAAGGGGAGAAATATTCAAAAAAAGATTGCATTGGCCTATGAATTAGTAAATGACATGGATTACAACAGAAGAGGTGGTAGTATGGGATTGAAACTAGACATTACACAAGCCTATGATTCTCTGAGTTGGGAGTTCTTGTTTTAGGTAATGCTAAAGTTTGGTTTCTCAAGAAATGTTACTAACTGGATACATACTCTTCTAAAGTCAGCTAAGATATTTGTTTTATTAAATGTTGGGCCAGTGGGTTATTTTCAAGTTAATAGAGGGCTGAGACAAGGTGATCCTCTGTCTCCACTCCTCTTTGTTATAGCTGAAGATCTCTTAAGCAGAATTTTAACAAGAATGGTGCAGAATAAGCAAATTCATCCCATGATTTCAAGAAAGAATGTACATCCTTCTCATATATTTTTTGTTGATGATATCTTTATATTCTGCAATGCTGACAAGAGGAATGTGAGAAAACTTTTGAAGATTTTACAAGACTACCAAGCTGCTTCTGGTCAAGTGATTAGTTTATAAAAAAGCAAATGCTTTATTGGTGGTACTAGTGAAGCAAGAAAACTTGAAATTGCAGAACTTTGCAATATGCCACTCTCACAATTCCCTGACAAGTATTTGGGTGTCATGCTGAAACCAGGAAGAATAAAATCCACTCACTTATGGAGCATAGTTGAGATGAGGCAAGAAAGTTTAGCTGGATGGAAAGGTAGATTACTTTCATTTCAAGAAAGACTGATTTTAGTAAAATTTGTACTATGCAGTTATCCCATTTATACAATGACAGTGTATAAGTGGCCAAAAACTATAATCAAGGAATGTGAAAGAATTATCAGAAACTTTCTCTGGACAAGTGATCCTTTTACAAGAAAAGTGATTACATTAAAATGGGATTCAGTTTGTTCTCTAATGGATGAAGGTGGACTTGGATAAAGAAGATTGGAAATACTTAATAAAGCACTGTTAATGAAGTTATATTGGAAAATTCTAAATGGAGAAGATGAAATGTCAAGATATTTTCAAGCTAAGTATCAAGATAAGAATGGTGTTTGGATTCAGTATTATAAAAAATCCTCTATATGGCCAGGAATGCAATGGGTAGCAACTGATATGCACAATCATTCTAGATGGATAGTGGGAAATGGAGAGAAAATATCAATTTGGAAAGAAAAATGGATAAAAGATAAAACTTTATTAGAGTTGTTCCTTGAAAACACTTTTTTTATCCAATTTCCAGATATGAAAGTCTCTGACATTTTATTAGAGGGTGAATGGGTAATTCCAACAGAAATGCTAGAGATGTTTGATACAAGTGAACTCCCAGTTGCTGATAACTAAGAAGATAGAAGAATTTGGAGTTCTACCATAACTGGAGATTTCACAGTTGCTTCAGTAGTGGAGGCTATTAGAAGAAAAAATCCAAAACTTCAGTGGACAAAACAGGTATGGGATCACTCAATTCATCCATATATCTCTAGTAATGTGTAGAAATTGAAAAGAAATATATGCTCCACTGATGAAAACATGAAAAAGAAAAACTTTAGTCTTGCTTATAGATGTCCATTTTGTAGAAATGCTGAAGAAAATTTAGAACATATCATGTGGAACTGTAATCACAGTGAGATTGTGTGGAAATGGCTAGGTGATATGTTCTGTTTTAAAAATCCAAGATCATTTGAGAAGATATTTAAATTTGCTAAGCAAAAGAGCCCTGCAGTTAAAGAAATATGGATGACTTCTGCTTTCATTACATTGAGAGAACTCTGGTTTTTGAGAAATAAATGTGTATATGAAAATGCAAGATTCAATCAACAAAGTATCAAGAATAGAATTCTAGAGCTTACTGCTGAGAGTGAAGTGAGAATGAAAGGCAAAATGTGGAATTCAGCATATGACTTGCAGATTCTGAAACATTTTAACATGAGCTGTAGAAGAACTGTCTCAACTAGAATCCAAGAAATTTATTTTTTTTTTCCACTGAACACTCAGATTTTACTCTGTTGTGATGGTGCATCAAAAGGGAACCCAGGAATGTCAGGGTATGGTTTTATTGGGAGAAATTCAGAAGGTGAATATATTGTTGCTATGGCAGGTGGTCTAGGAGTGGCAACAAACTACTATGCAGAAGTCATGGACTTACTGTGTGCTGGGGAATGGGATACCAAGAATGGTAAATTGGAGGTCATATTCAGAATAGATTCCAAAGCAGTAATTACATCATTTACATCAAGGCATATTCCATGGTTTGTAATCACAAGATGGAGTAAAATTATTGAAAAGTTGCAGTCCTTGAGTTTTATTCACAGCTACAGAGAAGTGAATTTCTCTGCAGACTCTATGGCTAAAAAAGGAGCAAATATGGCAAGAGGAGAAACTATTCTTTTTACAAGAAGACCACCTTTCTTACACAGTATGGAAGTTGAAAATCAACCTTACTATAAATTTTGCTAAAATGACTTCTGTATAACTCCAAAAAAAGGAGTTTTTTTTATTTTAATTTCTATAATGGTTCTTTCTTCTTGAAACATTTTTGTTCTTTTGTAACCTCTTTTTGTTATTAATAAAATTTATATTATTGAGCACAAAAAAAAGCATAGGTTGCTTTAGGTTTAAGCTAAGGTAGCTTTTGAACCAAGCAAACAATATCCACTGTTATATGAATCTTTTAAATGTGACTGACATATCAAGATATACACTCTGGTTAGGATGAACTGTAGCCGAACCGTGTAAAAAGACAACGTTCATAAGCGGTTATCCGAAAATAGCATATTAAACCATAAGCTTAATTCATTTTCATAAACACTTAAAACTTTTAAGTTTGAGTCACAACCATAGGTTATAATATAATCAATCATGTCTATAAAGTGTTTTAGAGATTTATTCAAATGTTAATTATCTCACAGAAATAATTTTATGTGCATCTGAAAATATTCGACAGGGCAAGTACGTGTACCGGGTATGTGTACTTCAGCCTTGTTCGTGACTTTATTCATCATGGTACATGTACCGGGTATAGGTACCCTTAAGACAAATAAAAGTTCCGGAACATACAAAACTTTTTAGGTTTGTGTACCAGGTATGGATACCACACCAGTTACAGAACCAACATATCTTTTTTTAGTACGCATACTGGTTAACGTACCGTTCCGGGTTCACGAGTTCACAGACTTTTTGTGGCATGGATAGCGGGTATGCATACCACTAAGTCGCTGCCGAACTATAGCTACGCTGGTACGTGTACTGAGTGCATGTACTGCGGCTCCAAACCTATTACAGTTTTCCCAGTTTGTGAAACTAGTATGTAGACTGTCCTGTATCCAGATTTTCAGAAGTTATATATTTCTCTCTAGATCGATTCAAAATATTTCCAAATAACATCAATGACACATATCGTTGTTCCATGTTATTTTTGAATGATAGTCTTGAATCATGATTTAGATTACGAATAATAAATTGTCATTAACTGAAATTCATCAAGTATGAATTAATGTTCATTAATGTTAGTCATATATATTTCGAGAAGTTTCTTACCTTGGTAATTAGTTCTCAAAATTCTTGATATGCTTACGATAGTCTAATTAGTTACGCGACAACGTCTCATAGATAGAGATATGAATATAACTTGAGAAATATGTGGTTCAGTCTTCACTTACCTTTTGTTGAAGAAGTTCTTCAAAAGCTTCGCTTCATCTTCGCCTTCAAACGGTATAACACAGTGATGACTGCCGTGATTTCCTTTTCTCCACTACACTTCTATCCTAATCCGAGGCTTAACTAATTGTAGATTAGAAATCAAGATATAGTTTTGAGAACTAAATTTGAAAACAAGCATGAGATAACAACACTTGTGAGTTCGACCGAGCAATGCACTAATAGTAACAAAATAAACAACACCACCAAGTATTTTGACGCTTAAAGGTCCACATACGTCAGAATGATCAAGAACAATAATACCAGAATTGCACTTGAGTAAAGATTTATGAAAATAAACTCTAGTTTGTTCATTAACTAAATAATGAGTGCACCTACCCAATTGCATACCTTTCGCATTTGGCAACACTTATCTTTTGGTTAGGATTTGAATTCCCTTTTCACTAAGATGACCAAGTCTTATATGCCACAGCTTGGAGGTCGAACCTTTGTCAACAACATTCAACTCACCTTTCAACCCTTTCGCTTATATATTATACAATGTGGCACACTTCTTGCCTCTTGCAATAACCATGAGGCCCTTGGTTAGCTTCAATTGTCCATGATGTATCATTCTTCATTAACACTCCTGGTGACATTATATTCAAACGAAGATGTGGTACGTGTCAACATTTATGAAAACCAATGTTTAGCAAACATTGATCTCAACCTTCACATTACTCATTCCTACAATCTCCGAAACACTACCGTTTCCCATTCTAACTGACCCAAAATCACCAGCCTTGTAGGAAGTAAACACATCTTCTCGAGGTGTAGCATGATAGGATGCACCTGAATCTACTATCCACTCTGAACCAGAAACTGCAGAACTCAAACATACATTATTATAATCAGAAAATAAAATGATATCAGCTTTTGTTGTGACAGCTGCAACATCCTTGTTTTGTTTATCATTTCCTTTTCCTTTCTTTTGTTCTTGCTTATGCTTCCTCCATTCATTTGAATAATGACCTTTCATATGAAAGTTCCAACATTTAACGTCTTTTCTAGACTTTGATTTACCTCTTAACTTGTTGCGACCAACTTGTCTTATATCCTTTCTTCTACCTCGATTATCTGCAATAAGAGCTTCTGAATGAGATGAGTCTGATGACCCTCTTTTAACTTCTTCATTCAACAAAATGTTCGTTGTAATAGTCATATTCAATTTCCTGTCTGGAGTAGAATAACTAAGAGACATCCTCAGTGGCTCCCAACTGTCTGGTAGAGTATTTAGCAACATATAAGCTTGAATCTCTTCAGGAATTATCAGATCCATATATGTAAGTTGATTTATGATACCATTAATTTTATTTAAATGTTGCGCAATAGAACTTCCTTATGCGTAGTTCAACTTTCCAAGCCTTTTAAAAGTATTACTCCAAAAACCTGAAGAATCTAAAGACATGTCGACATCAACGAACATCATCCTTCTACTTGAGTTTAATATTACAAGACTTGACTTGCTTCCATTTCTATTCAGGTTACTTTCAAGTTGTTTAGATTGAAAACATAACATGCTGATTATATATATGAAACTTCAGTATTGGAGACTTGAACATCTTATGTATATTTCATAACTTATGTATGTTGAATTCGAAGTATAACACTAATTATCATTTGAACTTCGTAATTGCTACATAGACAGTATCTTTGCAACTTGTTACTAGATTGTGTATTGAACTTAAGATTTATTTCATGCCTAGAAAACTATTTTGATTACATGAGTTTAAGGAAGTAGACATACGAAACTTGTATCGTAGTTGAAAAAAATCAATTAGCAGGCACCTCCTTTTGTAGTCACTGTTACAACTGACTAATAATATTATTTGTAATACTATATTGGAGAGGAGGATAGCCTAATTAGGAGAAATCTATTACGTCCGCTAGTTTAAAGACTTCTGCGGGATCAAGAAGCGTCTAGATAGTACCTTTGGTGGGAAACTATAATTTGCATTGTTATTTTAGTTTCGATTATTTGATTGACTAACGGTTCTTAAACCTTGATTGCACCTAGTTTGTTTATTCTGAGAACTTTATCTTCTGATATAAGCTCACTCAAATTAGATCAAGGATTAATGGTAATTCAGATCCGTTTTTAAATTTGATGATAGGCTTGTAGTCATCCGCTATTAAAGACATTTTGTGCAGGTACCTTGAAGACATTGAAGATTTGAACACAAGAAGATTGCTTATTGGTTTTTTGATCTTTGTGATTTACTTCGTGCATACACTTGATCGACTGAGATCGTTGATAGACATCTTATTGCTAGTAGTAGTAGATCGTCAATCTATCATTTGGTGGTATTCTTCAGTATCTGAATCTGATAGATTGTAGACCTAGATATGGTTATCTTGATAATATAGATCTTGGTTGATCTAATCAAACAAAGGAGAGTTTATTAGATTAAACAGAAGCCTTTGTTTAACTCAACATAAATTTTTGATTTATTTCTTGAGATTGATAGAGCAGTTACCGAAAACAGATTAGTCATTTACTGTTTCGGAAGACGAACCAAAGGAGTTGAGTGCTTCAAGTCTTAACAGGCTCACAGGGAGGTGAAACAACTTAAGATAATGAACTATATTTGTGGATTCACATGCGTTGGCCAGATTGGTTGTAAGCGCAGGGATACCGAGGAAACCAGGTAACTAGGGGAGATTACTTGGTCTTAGCTATACGAAGTTGGTAGTGGTATTTGTATAACGGCTTGATTATGATAGTATTCAAAACTGGACTAGGTCCCGAGGTTTTTTTGTATTTGCGGTTTCCTCGTTACAAAATCTTGTTGTGTGGTTTTACTTTACTTTCCGCTTTATAATTACTGTTTAGTTATAATTAAAGTAATTGCACTTGTACGTTAATCCAAACACTTGGGTTGATCCCAAAAGTTAGGTTCGGTTCTAGACATTTATTATATACCAAGTGTATACCTTGTGGTTGGTATTAGAGGTGTAAATTGGGCCGGGCCAGCACATTTATGGCACAACACAACACGTTAAAATTCGAGCACATCACGTAACCTGGTATAACACGTGAGCTTAGTGTGATGTGCCAGATAAATAGGCACATCAGCACGGAACATCACGTAGCACGTGTAAGCACGCGGCACAACCCAACACGAGACGCGAAGAATCCACACCAAATCATGCATAAAATATAATCCAATACATCACATTTCTTGCATATTTCACAAAAATATCTTTATATTAGGTAGTTTTCGACATTTAATTTTCGTTATGCTGATTAATTTCTATAATAATACACATACTAACTAAAATATCGGAAAAATATTTACTTTGGAAAACATAAAATAAGTGGGCTAGCACAGCACAACACGGCACAACACGATTATTTTTCTGGCACAGCATAGCACAACACGCCATTTAGCACAGCACAACACATTTGAATCTCTGGCACAACCCAACCCAGCACGTAGCACGCTAAGCATGTGACTTTGTGGGATGGGCTGTGCCGGACCGGCATGTTTTACACATCTAGTTGCTATCTTCTTGAAATTTCTGTCTTTATTAGATCCCACAAGGTATATGTCATATAGGTTGATATCAGGTGTACTTGGTACCCTCGTCATTCAACATGATTGTTACGGATTAATCAGATTACGTTAGGTCAGTTACTTGGTTATAAGAATTTGGCTGAATAAATATGTATAAATTCTTGATCACCATACCCCTCTGAAACATAAACATAAAATCTATAATTTGGGAATTGTATTAAAATCACAAATCTATCACAACACATATCAGTAAACAATAATAAAAAATCTCTTATGAATGCAGATCATAAGTGTGATCTTGTTTTTGTTTCAAGGGATCTAATTATAATGAAGAAAACCAAATCCAATTTACCAAGCCTTACGTCTAAGTTGTTTTTTTTTTCTTTTAAAAAAAGAAAAAAGATTTAAGCCTTAAATCTAAATTGTTTTTTATGTTTTATTTTTATTTTCAATATCTTTTGGGAGAAATAAGGAGAGAAAATAAAAAGGAAAAGAATAGACGAAATATAGAGGATAAGAGGAAGAAAGGAAACAAGGAAAAGGTATCCATGAAAATTGGTTTTTATTGTTTAAGGTTAACTTAGTTTACCAAGGAATTATAATTCGATAAAAATGTTATGGGAACAAATTCTAAAATACCTTTAACACCCTTGTTAACTTGTGTACCAATGTATTAGTTAACAAGACCCTAATCATTGATGCTTATATAGCCAAAAAGACTCAAACTTAAACAAAGATCATTCATTAATAGAAATTACAATCATAACGTTGTTTCTCTCTCTTCTGATTCTCTCCAAATTATTGGTCATTGATCGATTTACAAATATAACTAGGAAATCAAATTCATGGGACCAGATCATCAATTCAAAATCATAACTGAATTTATCATGTTAAGATTGTGATTTCAATCATAGAACTACCACCGAAATATTTTGAAGGTACGCTTCCGCACAAGATGACGCATCTTTACTTAGATCTGCCTTGGAAGAGTTTATTTGACCACCATATGCAACATTGTTAGGGTTCGATTTTGTAATCTTTAGAGGAGTATTTATCATCATTATCTAACATATTTGTTTATTTAAATGTGTATCTAAATATTAAATATATACAAGCTTGATGTGACGAAATTCGACGGTATGTAATTAGATAGAAGTTCGTAACTTCGGCATGTAGCAGTTAGTGACGGCAATTGGTGATCAAATTCGGTCAGTATTTCCAATTCCACCTGTTGATGATGTATTATCGACAAAAGCTAAAATCGTAAAACCATAATCTTACATATTCCTGATCCAGCAATCAGATGAGTATTGAGGCTCATGTCTCTCATTAAAGCATGAAAACTCATGCCACGATGATCTCTGACTGAGTGTATTGCCTCTCAGAACATCCCTAAGAATCTCTGACCGAGTGTATTGTCTCTCAGAGCATACATATGAAGTCTCTCAACTGAGACCACGACATATTTCATTAACTGAGCAATTTCAGTAATCACTTCTATATAGTATCGAAATGATTGGACGGATCCTAGATGTATTAATTACTAGTAGGATGTCGCAATATTCCCTGACTTTACAAAATAAACATTCAAATCGAGTATTATGCTTCAACTAGCTCATACCTCGATTTTCGAATAATTATAATGCTCCTTGACAGCTTGCCTGCTAGTATAGAGCCATCAATTAATCAATTAATTATTTCTAGTCGTAAGATTCGCCAATCGAATTCCTAGAAAATATTCTACATTCTTCATAATATTACATTACTTCAATTCATGGCTCTTCCTAGCAGAATTCCATGGGTTAGTAATAAATATTCAACGTACGGGCATCTGAGCCACCATCGAGTAAGCCCCTAGAAAATGGTGCAAGTGTACTCAGCAGTAATGCACTAATGAGCACCTGAATGCACGAACGAGCATTAAAAAATACGAAGGAATGAAGAAATCTATGCAAAATATGGAAGAAAATAATAATAATAAATATTAGTTAAGGCGTCTAGGGGATCGGGCCCACCGGCCGGCCGGTCATGCCGCCGTGGCCGGTCCCACGCCTCTTCCTTTATTTTATCCTATTTTATTATTTTCTTTGATCTCATTAAAACTCCTCCATTTGAGCAAAACTCCTCAGTTTCATGATATTTCCTTCACATCATGGAAATAATATAAAATTAGGCAAGGTGTCACGGGACCGGGCCTACTAGCCTGCCGGCCATGCCCTAGTCGTGGCCGTCCCACACCTTGTAATCCCTTATTATTATTATTATTATTATTATTATCATTATGAATGGGAGCCACTGAGGCATTTATTAATAAAACCAAAAGTTATATTTACAACTCGATCCCTTATTATTATTATTATTATTATCATGAAAAAGGCGCCGCAAAGGCTTTTATTAACAAAAGAATCAAATACAAGGTACAATGTCGATAGAGGGCAACCTAGCAACAAGTTGAGCCCCTACACCTTTTTGAATTGAAATACCTAATCTATAAAAAAGAGAATTACCTATTTTGTAATTGAGGTCGTAATTAGATATACAATTTCCCAACCTTTTCAAGAGAATCACCATGTCTTCACTAAGTTCACCTAAAGTGGAGAAAGCAAGGACGCCAAAACCATACCCATGAGCAGACACCTTGTCCAAATATTTTGCCCGCTTGCGTGAAATAGCATTAGAAATAGCGACACCCAGGACGAAAGCCCGACCACTAATACCGGAAAAAGGTGAAACACCCTTAACATCAAAACAAAAATCTTGCCCATTAACCCAATTATAGACAAGAATGTCAGCGGGCTTTAAAAACTTGGCATCATCCGATAAGAGTCCAAGATTGACCTCTTTTATAGCTGCAACGCCACCCTTGTAAAGAATATCCGAAACAACATCCCTAACAAAATCATGCCTAAACTTTATACCCACCTCACTTGTGCAATGAAGTGCATGATCTCCATAGACATCCATCTTCCTCTTACAACAAGCACAAACATCAATAGTGTTAAAAATAGGTACACCAAGCCTGTAACAAACAAGCGCCCGAATCGGCGAGGTCCCCAGTGTCTGATTAAGCCCACATATTAGTATAGCTTTAAGGTAATCCTGAGCATGGTCAAGCCTATTACTTTTCCAAATTATAGTATCACGTTCTGACATAACAAATTTGTAAGGCATATCTTTCTTAACAACCTCAAAATACTGTATTGCCAAAGATTTCATTAGACGAGTGGAAATATTGTTGATATCGAAAGAAGACAGCCCACATACCTGCTTGAATTGTGACAAAGCATGCTGAAAGCTTATACTTGGTTCAGATTCAGGTGGAAGGTTGAGGATGACCTCCTGCAGATTTCTTGTTTGATAACAGGAAGCAAGAAAACAATATTTACTAGTATCTTCCATCGTGTGAACACCCAAACCCCCATCTTTCATTGGAAGTGTAGCAATACGTTGTTGTAGGAGACCAAATCCTGCACCATCTCCTGTAACAATATGTCGCAGAAATTGTACCAATGGAAGATCATAACAAGAAATAATTGGTGGAAGAGCATCAGGTTTAGTGGTTCTCAGGTTAAAATAAAGCTTTGAAACACCTGCGCAACTTCGTAAGAGTAATAACTCACTCTGCGGGTCATGTAATTGCTTAACAGATTCCATGAGTCGTAAAGTTTTATCAATTTTAGTCTTCACAAGATCACTGCAAAACTGCAAATTAAGACTCACTAGCCCTCCCAACAGCTTTACACCACGAGTAGGTCTACTAATGTTGGACGGAAAGACTCCAACAGCTTGACTTCTAGGATCAACACAGGGCCAAAATAATTCAGTCTTGCTAACATTAAGATGTAACCCACGGCTGCTGCCTTCAGCCTGAATTATCGAGAGCGCTTTAGCTACTTCCATGTTATCACCAGCTATAGTACCATCATCAAGATACCATGCATGGAAATCCAGTTTGCACCGACTTGAAATCTTGTTTACAAGAGGGTGAAGAACCAAGGCAAATAATAGAGGACCTAACGGATCCCCTTGTTGTACCCCACTAGCAGATGAAAGAACAACCTCATTATAGTAGAGTCTTGCTGGTGAAGCATAACAAAACTCCACCCATCTGGATATGCTAGGACATCTAAGTCTAACTTCCTGAATTAACGTGGTGCGATCAACCATATTAAAAGCATAGAGAAGTCAATTAGAAGCATAGACATAGTATTTGAGTACCTTTCATCTCCAAAAGTCTGTTTGCATCGTGAAGAATACCTTCTGCTCCACATGGAACCCCAACCCCGAACTGATGATTCCCTAGATATAAAGACATATCCTTGCAAACTGATTTAGCAGTGAGCTTTGAACATAATCTGCGCCATATTGTACCAACAACAATTGGCCTTAGCCCACCTCCAGGCTTGAGAAGAGGAGGCTTGGCCTTAGTTTTTATTATTATTATTATTATTATTATTATTATTATATATAAGAGTTATTTACACATGAATGGGTGGAAGACGGGCGACAATCTGCGCGCCAACACCCTTTTGGATAGCCAAACCTATCCTATGGAAAAGCAAACCACCTACTTTGTTGTTAGCATCGTAGTTGGTCAAACAATTCTTCAATCTCTTTAACAGGTAAACAAAGTCCTCTCCAAGTTCACCTAAAGTAGTAAAAGCTAAGGCACAAAAACGGTACCCTTGAGACGCACACTTGTCCAAATATTTATGACACTTGCGAGTAACTGCTGCGGAGATAGCGTGACCTGGTGTGAAACTGCGAATCACTCCACTCGAGAAAGGTGAAACTCCAGTCACATCAAAGCAGGTGTCCTGTCCGTTTTCCCAATTGTAGATGAGGATGTCAGCAGGCTTGAGAGCATTGTTGTTGTCAGACAAAAAGCCCAAAGCTACCTCCTTCCCAGCCGCGACACCTGATCTGTAACAAATATCCATGACAATATCTCTCACCACATTATGCCGAAACTTTATACCAACCTCACTTGCACAATGGAGAGCATGATCCCCATAAACATCCATATCCCGTCCACAACATGAGCATTTTCCATCAACAGGAAATAAAGGAATACCAAGTCTGTACTGAGCAACGACACGAAACTGACGTGGACCAAGAGATTGGCCAAGGCCTGGAATGGGAATCGCTTTCAGAAAGTCCAGTGCATGATCCAACCTATTACTTTGCCACAAAACTGCATCTCTTGCTGTCAAAGTAAACTTGGCTGGTAAATCCCTCCTAACAACATCGAAATACTGTGTTGCCAAAGCTTTCATGGGATGTGGGGCAACAGATTTAGTGTTGAAAGAGGAGAGGCCGCAAACCTGCATGTATTTATTGAGAGCATATTGGTAGTTATGGCTTGTCCCTGAAATGTCAATGGAGTTAAGGATAGTATTCTGCAAATGATGTGTTTGAATTTGTGATGCAAGGTAACAAAAATGGCTGGTATCAGACATAGTATAGACCCCAAATCCTCCGTCTTTAAAAGGAAGTGTAGCAAGTCTTTGCTGAAGAATACCAAAACCAGCTCCATCACCGGTAACTATATGCTGTAAGTATCCCATCAGTTGCTGATCGTAATGTTCTGAAACAGCAGGTAAGACTTGAGGGTTAGTAGTGCGAAGACTGAAATATAATTTTGAGACACCAGAACAGTTGCGAAGTAACAAAAGTTCACTCTGTGGGTCCTTCAACTGTTTTACAGAGTTCATTAGAAGGACAGTTCTATCAGCTCTGAACTTGACCATATCACTACAAAATTGGCTGTCAAGGCTAACAGGCCCTCCAAGAATTTTAACCCCATTACAAGGCTTATTAATATTCACAGGGAAGACATCTGCCATGAGGCTTCTTGGATCTATAACAGGCCAGAAAATCTCCGTCTTCCTAACGTTCAAATGTAGCCCATGTGAGGCACCTTCTTGCTGAATGATCTTGAGAGCTTTAGACACCTCCAGAGTATCTCCTATGATGGTGCCATCGTCGAGATACCAAGCGTGCATATCCAAGGAACAGTGTGTAGCAATTTTGCGAACAAGTGGATGTAGAACTAAGGCAAAAAGAAGAGGTCCAAGAGGGTCGCCTTGTTGCACTCCTTGAGCTGATAAAAGAATGGAGTCGTTGTAATATAATTTTGCAGGTTGAGCATAACAGAACTCAACCCACCTAGATATACCAGGACATATAGCCCTCACCTCTTTAATCAAGGTTGTCCTATCCACTAAGTTAAAGGCATTTGTAAAGTCCACAAGCATCATAGTGATAGTATTTTGTGTACCTTTCAGTTCTAACATCCGATTGGCAGCGTGAAGAATGCTTTCGCCACCACAAGGGATCCCAACGCCAAATTGATGATCACCAAGATAATTGGCCATTTCGCTTCCAACTGCGGTAGCTGCGATTTTAGAACAAAGTCTCCTCCAAATTGTCCCTACTGCGATGGGCCTGAGTCCACCATCAGGCTTAAGCAATGGGGTTAAAGGTGCACTGGCAATATATGGCCCTAAAACAACAGGACAAACTCCAGATAACCACAAATTAACAATACCAACGATTGAAGTGAGCGGTTCTTGGCGCGCGGCTGAGACCACTCAATGCATCCAATAAGTGTTGAGCACGGAGACCATCTCTCCATGCAAGAGGTACCTTTAGGAAACTCCGAATAGCCTTCAACACTTGTTTGACTACCCACAACAACAGATGCAGCCGTAATAGTATCAATAGGGACAGTAGGGGAGGGTGCATGAGGGTGTTTCTGCTGCAGTTGGTACAGGGTGTCTGGGTTATCTTGAGCAACACCATTAGAGGATAAGATCCTAATAGCTGTAGTATAGTGACCAAGACTGAGCTTCTTTTTGCAAGCCTCAACATTGGTTTTCCGTTTCTGTTTACCCTGTTTCCTGCTCTTTTGAACCGCCATATGTTCTTGCAAAACTTGTTGTAACAAAGCAACACAACCCTCAGGTTCCTTCCATCTGGCTAAGGCCTGATTTACTGAAGCAATTTGAAGTCTTTTCCTGTTTCCAGACCTCTCCTCCTTAGAACTTTTAGGAAAGTAAAGGTTTAGTGTACAAATAGGCAATAAGAGCAACTGAAGCCAAGAACATAAATTCTTGGGGTCGGCTATAACTTTATCTAGAGAGGATTTTAGGGTTCGAGAGAAATTAAGCCTGCATTGTGGAGGAATGCTGGAGATAGTTGTTATCTGTTTCTGGTAAACCAAGTTGAGAATCTCCACTGATAAACTCAAAGAAGAATCTTCAAGGGTTGAACCGACAGAAACAGGAATGTTATTGTCACTTACAGACCTAGCTTGCACAAGAGATGCAGGAATTTGTGGTTTGGGTTTATCAGCACCGTAGATGAGAAAATCCGCGCCTCTGCCATTAAGAGGGCCACAAACAACACCACCAGCATGATCTTTGCAGGGCTTCTTCCAAGAATAAACCTGCATGCATGGAACACACAACCACATATGCAATTGACGCAAAATCCTTTCCCAGGCCATGTATACACTAACCACTGTGCGTATTCTATCCCGACAGACAGACACGTATTTGGTGTTTGGGTAATGTCGATCATGTATATGCCTGAGGATAGAGGTTTTGACGTAACCCCTACCCCCTACACCATCATGACAGACATCGAAGTGCTTGAAAGGACAATGACAGTATATGTCATCATCAGGATCATTATCTGCACCAGTTGATGGAGTTTGAGAGTTGGAAGAAGATACAAATTGCACTGCACTAGATGAACCCACAAGAGATTGTGAAGATAGGGGACTTGATCTTGTGTTTGGTTGTGAAGATACAGATCGTGATCTAGTACACGGCATCTTCACGGGACTGTCCCAACTCAAGAATAAATCGCAACTTTAAGAATAAAAATTAGAGTTTAGGGTATGGGACTTTAAGGTTTCAACAGCACTGAAAACTCAAAATACCATACAACAAAACACTAAATACAACTTCACATAGGATGATAAAACAACCACAAAGCAAACTTCAGAAACTGCAAAGTCTCATAAACAATCAGAAACTCCTCTCCAGATTCCTAAATACACAATTGCATCTTCAAACACATACAACAGAACAAACCCCTTCAGGAACCAAGTTCACAAAATTCAACACCACTGATTTTGCTTCTTGAAACTCACACAAAGAAGAAACCCACAACTTCCGAACAACCACAGAAAACCTACTTCCAATTTTTCCAAATTGCACAAAAAAAAACCCTCAATTCAATTTTCGGCAAACCCACAACTACAGATCAACCACAAAAACCCCTACCTCCAATTCTCCAAAATTACTCAAAGAAAACAGAATTTCAGAACCCTGAATGAAAACAGAACCCTAACTCTAAACGACACAATCCCCTCTACAATCAGTGAAAACGAGCGTACAAAGACCTAATTGAAACACCAAAAACGCTGAAAAATCGAAGAAAACTAACCTTGATTCCGTTGCTACAATCCCCACGGAGAAAAATTGCTGGTGATGAATGAGAGGGGAAGAAAAAACGCTGAAAATCGCGCAAAGAAAATCGAAGAAAAAAAAAAAGAACCAAAAAATATTATTATTATTATTATTATTTTTTATTATTATAAGATTGCCTCCAGGGCTTTTATTATTATTATTATTATTATTATTATTATTTCCTTCATCTCATGAAAACTCCATTGTTTGAGAAAACTCCTTCGTTTGAGCAAACTCTCAGTTTCTTCATATTTTCCTTCATATCATGGAAAAATGTAAAATTAGGAAAGGTGTCATGGGATCGAGCCTACTAGCCGGCCGGCCATGCCCTAGCCATGGCCGGTCCCACACCTTGTAGTCCCTTATTTTATTATTATTATTTCATTCATCTTATGAAACTCCTCAATTTGAGCAAAACTCTGATTTCTTCATGTTTTCTCAAATATTGCTCAAACGCACACCAGAAAATACCAAAATTCTCAGGACTGAGACACGGACACTATGGTAAGAAGGGCATGCTACATTGACCAACCAGGATAAGCCCTTTGTCTTTCAAGAAGCCGGTCCCACATATTTTCATAATTTGACCTAATTTGTTCATATTAGGTTCGAACTCTTCCAAACAACTTGGACTTTCATCAAACGATCGTAAGTCGGTCCCATGACCACCAAGGCCGGTTCCATGACCCCTTGGTCGGTCCCCCACTTCTTCATAATTAGGTTTTATCACCTAATGCTCGAACGAGCACTATTTCAATAAATGATTAAACCAGCATTGAATCATCCTTTCACCAACTGGTCTTCAAAGGACTTTGGTATTTGCTCACTCGAGCATCTGGGCGCTACATGGTCGGGCCATCATCCCATGTAGCCGGTCCCTCTCTCACTCCGTGGTTGATTTTCAATAAATCATCAATTGATGAAAATTAGCGTTTCGAATCCAATGCTCTACAAAACATAATTCTGAGCAAATTCAAACACTAACAATTTTACGTTGATCCCGCAATCAAATTTTTTAATTAATTATACTCGGTCCAGTTGCCAGTATTTTAAATTAATATTTTATTTGGCCTCGCTACCAATAATTCATTAAACGAGCAACATTTGCTCAGACGAGCAATATTTGCTCACACTAGCCATATTTGCTCAGACGAGCAATATTTGCTCACACTAGCCATATTTTCTCAGACTAGAAGTATTGGTTCAACTATCAATGTTCAACAATTCATCAAATGAGAAATATTTGCTCACTTTAACTATCAACATTCATTTTGACAATTATACATTTGTCTCAACATACATGTTCAATTCTAGAATCCTAGAGCATTCAACAATCATGCTCGACTGAACAATACTTAGATTCATCGTCTAATCATGTCAACAACTGACTAATTAAATACACGTCTGCCTTGCAGACTCCATAATCACGAGACATCAATCATGTCACACGGGGGATATTAACTAAGGTTTTGGTCTGGCGGCCTACGACACGTGTGTTCACCCATGATGAGAATGTGACTAAGTCGTGCAAGTGGTTAGAGGAGTTAACGAAGTAGTGGGTGGACAATCAACCAAGTCTCCGCACGATGAGTAACTGGTTTTAACACGATTTCCCACTTTCCCACTCTTTGACTCCAGCAACCGTCACACTTACTGGGATCAATGTGTCTACTATTTCTTGCAATATAAATAAGTCCATGAACTCATGATTGAAAGGGCAAGAACTTAGCGTCTGAGCAATTACTCTTAACATAGCAAATTCAATCATCAGAACTTATTTCCTTTACGCAGAATACACAACACATTCACAATCCTTGATCATCATTTATCTCACACACTTCTCAGTTTCCCTCCTACAGATCGACCCATCTCTCTTGTGACCGAATTGACTCTGGAACGACCATTGTCTTGGTTTAGGCCAGAGTCTTACAGATTGATCTCTCGAATTCAAGCACTCCCTTTGCAGTGCATCTATTTGCAAAAGGTTAAATCAATTTTCTCGGTTCGAGGAGTTTCCTCGCACGGTCGTCTCTTCACTTCCTAAAAAACCAGTAAGTAGTTTTCTCCCATTAACACCACCGAATGGAATTTGTGATACCTATACCCGATTCAGCGAACCATGCCGCATACTGATGAGCAATAGGTAGGTGGGTGCGGATTTGGTACCACCCATGTCCAATAAATTAAAATAACGGATATTAGAAATACACCCACATTCAGTCCATTACCTAACGGGTAAAATACCCACGAGTGAATGGATGAATTGCGTGGATGCGGGTGGATTGACGGATTTCAACACATAATTACAAAAGACTAATATTAATATTGTGTACAATAAACACCAACAAAAAATATTAGTGATCATGCATATTGAGTCCATAGTATCCCCAACTCAATTTTGTCCCTCTCTCTCATTCTGATCCTGGTTATTTCTCTGGTCTCTAAATATAAGTACCTTGCTTACGCTGTAGCTTATCTTCATATTTTGGTATAACACTGAAACTCCCCTTCGGATTGCGTGCCCAACAAGTGAGTGATATATAACATGCATCCAACCCATAAAAACGATCGGTTTTAAAAATTAACCCGCTCCCAACCCACCGAGAAACGGATAGGGTGTCTGCTAAAATGCGGATTGGTTTGCCTAAAATCCGTGGATATGGGTGTTTTCGCTCACCCAGAGTACCGAAAGAGCCTCCTCAAATTGGCCTTTGGGCTTTGACTGCGGAAGTACCCATCTCCCCATTCCACCCGGCAGATTTCATCTTATACGACTACAAGTCGTCTCTCTCTATCTCTCCTCAATCGTTCTTCACCATTTCTTGCCCGATCGAGTTTACCAAAACCCTAGGGAAAATGTGGATCTCTGGAAAACCCTGTCTTCTCCTATTGCTTGTCACAATTTTCATTCTGTCAACATCTTTTAATCTACTCGTAGATTCATCAGAATCGGATTCAGACAGAGTTTCCGAACTCCTTTCCCTTCAATCAAAATCAAAATCAGGTGTAATTCATCTCAATGATAAATCGCTAAATCGTTTCTTAACATCAGCAAAGTCCAGATCTTACTCATTAATCATCTTCTTCGACGCTGTCCAACTCCATGATAAACAAGAACTTCATCTGAAAGATCTGAAATTTGAATTCGATCTTGTTTCAGCATCATTCATCAAGAACAATAAAGATACACCATCTCAATCTAAAGTATTCTTTTGTGATATTGAATTCAAAGAATCACAAAATAGTTTTGGATTATTTGGTGTGAATGCGCTTCCTCATATCCGTCATGTTAGTCCACAAGTGCGTAATGTTAAAGATTCTGAGCAAATGGATCAAAGTGATTTCTCTAGAATGGCTGAATCAATGGCTGAATTCGTTGAATCAAAGACCAAACTTAGTGTTGGTAATATTGATAGACCACCTGTTGTTTCACAGAAGCAAGTTGGGTTTTTGATTTTAGCACTTTTGATTTCATCCCCATTCTTAGTTAAGAGAGTTCTTGCAGGAAACACATTGCTTCATGAGCCTATGTTGTATTTGATTTTCTCTGTGTTTGTTTACTTCTTTAGTGTTTCTGGTGCTATGTTTAACATCATTAGAAAGATGCCTATGTTTTTAGCTGATAGAAACGATCCGTCCAAGCTATCTTTCTTTTATCAAGGTTCGGGGATGCAACTTGGTGCTGAAGGATTTGCAGTCGGTGGATTGTACACTCTTGTGGGTTTACTGTTGGCAATTGCTACTCATTTACTTGTTCAGGTTAGGAACAGGAGTGTGCAGAGAGGATTCATGGTGTTTGCGCTGATTGTTTCATTTTGGGCTGTCAAGAAAGTTGTGTTCTTAGATAATTGGAAGACTGGTTATGGGATTCATGGATATTGGCCTTCAAGTTGGAACTAAGGTTTTCGGTGATTGGAATTTTATCTCTTTTTGAGGTAGGGTTTTGATTTTTAGATGTTTTAGTTAAGAAGTGTATGAACTTAAATTCCATGAACTCTGTTATAGAAACACTAAAGTGCAAACTTCTATCATGTTGTTTTTCTCATTATCTGCGCTTGGGAAGTTTACATTTATGACGAATACATGCTTCATTTATAGTTAAATTTTGAGCATCAATATGTTCCTATTTGTACTTCAATTCTGCTGGTTTGTTGTACTGGTGCCATTGGGCATAGCTAGTATGATATAGTATATGGAGCCATTTACAATGTGCTTAATGATTACGTTTTAAGTATTTTTGTAGATGGTGTGCTTACTGTGGATCATCAATTACTCTTTGTATTTAAGGTAGGTAGTCATTTACACAACATCAACAATAATGCATTATCGCCCTGCTTTCGAGCCTTTATTTTTGGGGTGATTGGATAGTGCAAATACAGTTGAAATCATATCTTAATTTTTTTTGAGGAAACACAAATTTGGTTTTGGCGTAGAGAATTTTAGATATACTAATTGATGCCAAAAATATGTCATGTTTCAGGATTATAACTTTAGAAAGTATTTGTTTATACATGATTCTACTTAGGTTCTGAAATTGTTATGCTACTGTACTGTAAGGATTTCAAATAGGTTGTGTTAGATTTTATGCCCAAATAGTGAATAGGTGCTTCTAATGTTTCACAGACCACATTCTGAGATCATGTAGCCGTAGCTTTGCACCTCACAGTGTGTGCCTGATGATAACATTAGCATCTTCTCTGATGTCTTCAACATAAGTTTCAGTGTAGTGTCAAATTCAGGTTTAACACATTCAGGGATCCTAATTAATCACATTACTACTGCCTTGAGGCAGCACACTTCTTTAGGACCATGCTTCAACATTGGAAAATAAGCTGGCATTTGATTCACTTTTTGGAGCAAATTTGACCACTCAAAATGTCCAGAATTGTGCTCGTCCACTTTTATTCAAGCATGAAAGGCTTAGGTAGGTACTCCTGTATAGAGGATTGTAGATATTAAGATCTTTTAGCAGCGTATTCGCCATAATGTCCTTTGATGAGTCATCCTACCCAAGGGTCTGCCCGTAGGTATTGCTGTATAAGAAAATTATGTACAATAGGTATTCCTGTATAGGGGATCGCAGATCTTAAGAACTTTTAGCAGAGTGTCCGGCATTTGTCCTAAGACGAGTTATCCTGCCTGACTGTATTCCTGCAGGTATTGCCATATAGGGTATTGTAGATCGTTAAACGAAAATGCTAGTTATCCCCCACTCATGTCCCCCAACCATTTCCACCATTAGGTGTCATGGAGATAGTGGTCTAATGCGCACACAAAAGGACCCCTCTGCTAATCTCAATCCAAGGGATCAAGGGGCTAAAATTTGACACCTCATGGGGGAAATGGGTGGGGGAAATCTGTGGAGGAAGTGGCACTGCCGATCTTTCAAGCTTTAAGCAGGGTGTCTGCCATACCGTCCTTGGATGAGTCACTCTGTCTGACTGTAATTTCTCCTCACTGGTTCACCATTTCTTTTAATTTTCTTTGTTTTATTAAAGTTTGTTCTGCATATGGGAATGCACATGATTGGAGAGGTTTCATCATCTCTAAGAGATGCTCTTCTGGATTTTAAAGCTTCACCATAACTGGAACATATTATGCTTGTACAGAGCAAATGGCACTGCGTTTATGAAAGTGTCATGACGCCATGTATGCAGCATGAAATCAGTTCATAATTGATTGCACTTCCTAAGAGCAACCACAGTGGTCGACTAAAACCAAAAATTTGGTCGAAAACTCACACTACGGAGAGTAGTAAAGAGCAAATACCATACTAAAACCAAAAACCAAACTATATTTGGTCTTTGGTTTGGTCTTTGGTCGGGCGAAGTTTAAAGGTTGCGCCTGGTGGGGCGAAGATTAAAGTTACGCCCGAATTTAAAAAAAAAAAAAAATGGGTCGCAATTTTAAAGTTGCGTCTGGAAAAAAAAAAAAAAGAGTGGGGTGCGCCCCACCAAATTTGGTTTTCCCACCGTAGCGTCGCACCACGGAGTAAACCCATTTTTTTCAAATTTTTTTGGTTTTTAGTCTTTGGTTATAGTCTCTCCACTGCAGTTGCTCTAAGAGCATAACCCAAAACTTCTACTCAGAAAGTTCTCCTTTTTTTTGTAAATAAAATCCCAGTGCCTAAATTCCTCAACCCCTTGGTTCTAATACGTGCTGTTCTTCGCCGACAACATGGGAGAAGGCTACATCCTTTTTAATTGTTGGATTTCTCTGACTTGGTGATTTTAATTGAAAGCAAAGATGTATGGAGCTGGTTTTGGGGTTCTGCGGAGGTTTGCTGAAATCTCATGTGTGAAGACTGTAGACATCCGCTAAGCACTGAGGATTTTTTCTTTTTATGGGTCAAATCTTCTGCAATGGTCAGATGTTGATCTATCAACCTTGTATAGCAATACGGTTTTCCATGAGACGCTTCTCGTTCACAGTTTCAGTTGCGGACAATGCCAACTGATGCTGTATCTTTCCAGCAATACTGTGAACAGGTGAGTGAACGGTGGATCAGATACAATTGCGTATCTCCAATTCCATTTAGTTTGCCTACTCCGCCACAGGTCAATACTCAATACCCAGATTTGCGAAACGGGTCAGGCGGATGATGTGGTTTAGGCCTAATCGGGCTAGTTCAGGTGTATTAGGTGGGTTGTATTGGTTATACTAACCTTTAAAACCTTTAAAAAATCTGCAAGTGGATTAGGTGGATTATAATGGTTTACAAATCCTGTTAAGTGAAATAATTAAGAATTTCAGTTCCAACCAGTTGGGTCTTCAAAGTATAACGTAAACCTCGTAAACATCTCAGGTGAAGAAATTAGTAACGCCCTCTTCTAACTTTGTTAAGTTATTTAATCCCGCTTTTGTCTGTACATTGTTTTTTTTCTTGCTTGCCGTCCAACAATAAGTATTTCTTTACGTACAAAGAATTCCGTTTTTCAAACTACCTTATTCTCGCTGACGACCTCATTCCGTTCAAACTTTCCCTGTACTCTCTCTCTGGTCTCTGGTTTTGATCAAACATGAACGACTTACTCACGGTAATCTTTTACTATTCTCTGATTGTTTTGGGGATTATATGATGATTTTGTTACTTTCTTATTTCGTTCCATCTTTAGATTCGAGTTATAATATCTCTCACTAGAAGCAAAGAAATTTTGTTCCATGAAGAATAAGCAGACTTGGTAATTTGTTTTTCTGGGGTTGTTTTCATATTACTGACTATCAGTAGTTCAGTTAACAACTTCTTATGTAGTAAGTTACTGAGCCATTTTTGGAATTTGTAACTTGTTCTATATGACGCTTGGATCTTACCTGCTTGTTGGAGGTCGCAGTGAAACGTTACAGTTCGTGTATATACACGCTTGGATTGTTTCTAACTAATACTGTTTGATTCAAATTTTTGAGGATTTGGATTTTCATTTGTGTTTAATAACACGGTACTATGATGGAAAACTGTTCTACAATTTAGGTATCTAACGAAATAGACACGATCAAACATTTTCTTTTTCCGAATTTTGGCTGTTTCCGGTGTGTTGTGAAACAAAAGCGCTTACCTTGCTAGACCAAGCATTGAACTTATTGTTATCAAAACCATTGATTATATGTATATTGTCCATGTAGATAATGACCCAACCAACGGCCAAATTTTATTAGATAGTGCATTCACAATATGTAATTGAGTGTTGCTGCAGGATTCATTTGTGAGTGGAGGCAAAGACGAACCTCCAAGAGACAGGGATGTTGAAATGGGTAGGATTCCACCGAGTAACTCAGATTTAGGAATGGAGTCCTTTTTTAAGCAGGTATACCATGCTCAAATACAAGTCCTAAGCTTGGAAATATTTGCACAAAAATCAAACTTGAGTATTTTGTATATGAAGTCTCGTATGGTTTTTCTGTGCTACTTTTGTGGCTCCTGTTTTAGGTTGGAGATCTTGAGAAGCAGATGGACAATCTTGCAAAGATACTTCAGAAGCTTCAGGTACGAGTAGTCCTCTTGAGACCTTTTAATATATTATGAATTAAAATTTGGATTCTGAATCCGAACAGAGAGACACATCTCATTGACTTGGGAAGATTAACTTTCTTGGTTAGCCAACTTTTGGAGACATAGATATTCATTGCATTCTACACAGTTCTAATGTCTGCACATCGTTAGTATGATGCTCTTCAGAAAAAAAGTCATTTGCTATCGACTAAGTACTCACTATATAACATCTTTTTCAGGATGCTAATGAGGAGTCCAAGACCGTTACTAAAGCTGGTGCCATGAAAGGTATATTTGCCCAACCTTTATTCCAATTATATCAACATGTTTTCCACATGGAATAGATTGAGCAAAGCACATCAAAGCAACTTGTTCCATGTCGCTTTGTGTAAAAGAGGAAGAAGCAGAACCTAGCTTACTTACTGCCTTATTGCTGATGTATTGCTGATTATACTTTAACGGACTGTTAAATCTCTTTCAGCTATCAAGCGGAGGATGGCAAAAGATATTGATGAAGTCGGAAAGATTGCACATAATCTCAAAACAAAATTAGACCAAATAGACAAAGATGTAATGGCTCTATTTGTTTGCATAAACCAGTCACCTTTTAGTTTTCTCCAAGTATCTATTTTACATGATATACCTGTTTATATTGTGTCCTTTCCTCTGTCTCAAGAACTTAGCCAACCGAAAAAAGCCTGGCTGTGGTAAAGGAACCGCCGTTGATCGATCCAGGGGAGCTATGACAGCGTAAGTTGTAAATCCCAAATTCACATATCACTCCAGTTTTAAATCTTTTAAGTTTTGGAGTTGTTAAAAGGTGAACATATATACCTGCAGTGCCTTAAAGAAAAGGTTGAAGGAACGAATGGATGAGTTTCAGGTAATATCTTGGTATTTTTATTTTGCTACAAATTATGAACATCGCCTTAATTTTCTTCTTTCTCATTTAGGTTCTCAGGCAAAATATTCAAGATGAATATCGTGAAGTTGTCGAGAGGAGGGTCTTTACAGGTACAAGTAGTTCGACTTTTGTGGCCTTTCCCTGTATGGTGTTATGGTTCCCTTCCTATTAGTAATTTCCAGTTTCTTTAACTTTCACTTTTTTGATTGATCAGTGACTGGGGTTAAACCGGATGAAGAGGTGAGCCTACTGGTAATACATTTCATTTTTGACTGATACGACTCACCCTAACCACATTTGAACTCTTTGTCAGACTATCGATCAACTGATAGAGACTGGAAACAGCGAACAGATCTTTCAGAAGGCAATTCATGAAATGGGTAGAGCACAGGTCTGGTGTTGTGGGTTTTTATTTTCATGTTACTTATACAAATTCTTTTCTTTCCTCTCCATTTATGATTGTTGAGCACGTCTAGTTTTTTTTTTTTTTTTGGATTAGGATGTGAAACTTTTTTTGAAGCCAGTTTTGTTTAAGTAATGGCCATTTCCTGTTGTCTAATTTGAGAATTTGTAGCAGGTGTTAGATACTGTTGCAGAAATTCAGGAAAGACATGATTCTGTGAGGGAACTTGAAAAGAAGCTTTTTGATTTGCATGAGGTACTATATTTTGGAAACCGCATTCAAATTCTCATATGGTGAACTACATTTCAGAACTCATCCTATGTACTTGTTCAGATTTTCCGTGATATAGCTGTTCTTGTGGAAGCTCAAGGCGACTTTTTGGACAACATCGAAATTCAGGTATGTTCTGAACCTCTCTCTCTCCCTTTCCCTCTCTAAATTGGAATTTCACAGTCAGCCATGTACCCTCAGGGAATTGTGCACTTCAAGATGCAAAGAAACTGCAAAAGAGTTCCCTGAAATGCATGTGCATAGCGGTTATTGTGGTCCTTATAATAGTCACGGTGACAATTGTTAGTGTGACTAAACCATGGAAGAGTGGAAATGGTGCTTAGAGTATATTTCCTGTTTTGTGTACCCGTTTCTGAGTTTCCAACTGTCGGGTTGGCATTCACCCACATAATCGCATTTAGAATATGGCTAGCAGTAGTACGCTAGATATTGGACCTCTTTCCCAATTTTTTTTTCCTTAAATCTAATAAACATGAAAAAATATGTTCTCAATTTGTATGCAAAGACTGCACAGTGCAATGGTGGGTTGTTGCCTTAGGGTGCATACCAAAGTTGGCAAGAAGAATGCATCTTTGTCTTTCTTCTCTTGAACAAATTGGCTTAAATTCCCCACTCCCAGACCCCTGAAAGTTGTCTATGAGTCTACTCGTTGATGTTTATATATGTTAATTACAATGGTGAAGACAGTTTAACTGTTGATTATGTTTGTTCAATTGTTCACATTCTTCAGAAACTTGTACCAAGTAATGCTGTCCTTGTTCTGTAGGTTGCAAATACAAAGGATCATGTTCAGTCTGGAAACGACTCTTTAAAAACCGCGAAAAGCTTGCAACGAAAATCAAGGAAATGCATGATGATTGCTATCATTCTCGTTCTAATAATTGCAGCTATTATCGTACTCTCAGTCTTGAAACCATGGAAAAATTAGGGAGAGAAGCTTAAGAGGGTGATTTATTTTTTCTACTGTAATCGATTATTTCTTACTATTAGTTTGGAGAATTGGTTTTCCTTATTAGAGAATCGTTTTTTGTAAGATTTGGAAAAGAATAAAAAGGAGAAACATTTCCCATCTCTTTTTACATCCGAATTTATGTCTTTCACACTGGTAAGACATAAATATTCATTGCCCACAAAGGCACAAACTAATTTATTTCCAGCAAAAACTTGCTGACGACAATCAGAAATTCTCTAAGACAAATATGAAACGAAATAAAATAAATTTTCATATCAAAATACCAACAATACAAATTCAAAAACACACTGCTTGAATATTTAGTACTTCCACTTGTATAAGCTTCAGATAAAGCTTATACATAGAGGTTCTAACCATCATGAAATATATTGGCCTAAAATGCCAAAATCATGATCATCAAGTAAGCCCAATAATATCCCTCCTGGAATTATTTATACAATAATTAATGAAAATATACTTATTCTAATGAAGTCCACTTAATTAATAGATAAAACCTAATTAAAACTTCATGAACTACCCTTCTTCAATATCAGTGCAAGTAACATGGCTAGCTTGCTTCATCCCATGATCATCATTAGACTCACATCCTTGACTTTGCATTCACCATTGCACCGCTTCCGGTCATCTCCATACTTCCTGGTCGAGTCCAGCTTTCCTTGAACTGCTCTTCAGTCACACCTAGAGACAGAAAATTACTCAAATTTTAGTATGGAATACAACAAATTCAGATATAAAATGGTCCATGCCAAGAATGTACTGCTCCCGTTGGAGTGGCATGCCCAATATTTAAACTGTAGGAATTTAAGAAAAGGGAGAGCGTGGAAGTTACCTTTGCCCATGGCAGCAGTAGATGAGATACCTCCTTGAACAGTCTTAAGAACCCTGTCATAGTAATTGGCACCAGACCACTTCTGGTGAGCCAATGTATCGACACCATTAACCCTTTCCTCTCTCTGAATCCTTTCAACATAAGCAAGCATTCCTCTCCTTGCAAAATCCTTAGCGAACGTATCGACAATCAATGCATCAGCATGGAAACCAGCCAGAGTTATAAACTGCCAACAGTATCCCAATTTTGCAATGCGGGGAATGAAATCCATCATCTGGTTATCATTCATTCCAGATGCATCCCAATTGAAAGAAGGTGACAAATTGTATGCCAACATGATTTCAGGTTGTCTGGCCTTCACACCTTCAGCAAATGTAGTGCACTCAACCATATCAGGGCTTGAGGTTTCCATCCAGATGATATCAGCATGATTAGCAAAAGCCCATCCACGAACAACAGCTGCCATCACCGAACCTTGGAACCTGTAAAACCCTTCTCTGGTTCTAGGCAAATCCCAGTCCCAGAAAAGATTGGTGAGTCCCAACCTCTCTGCAATTTCCCGGCCTTGCTCATTGGAAAGACATTTATCATAACTAGAGTGGTTCATCCATTCGTTTAATCTTCTTCTCTTCTCTGCCTCTCCAAGATTCATGCTCTTGATGGCATCAACAACACATTCAGAGAATGTCTTCAAGTTTGCCATTGACAACCAGTTATCCTCGATAGCTTGAAGATCAGCTCCTGTTTTTCCATTAGCCATAGCAGCAGCAAGAACAGTGGCTAAACCCTTGCCTTTTAATTGTGGGTTAGTTGAACCCAAGATGAACTGATGATCTCTAGTATCAACATTAGTCTGAATCAATGTCGCCGCCACTGCATCAGTTCGAGCAACCAATACAGTTTCGGTTCCCATGATATCAAACTGTAGCCTAGCGGCAACTAACCTATTGATATGTTCACTCACTGAAACAAGAACTTTTCCAGCCATGTGACCACATTTTTTGGTTACAGAAGATTGATCTTCGATGTGAACTCCGGCAGCACCACGTTCAACGAAAAGCTTGCACAGCTTAACGGTTGCAGTTGCACCACCAAAACCGGTGTCACCGTCAGCAATGATGGGTTTCAAGTAATCCACAAAAGGAGTTCTTGATCTTTCTTCACGACTCATACTCATACGAGCTTCTCTTTGTTTCCTGTCATGGTATTGTTGAGCCATGAAGAGATGTTCAACTTTGTTTGGAACAGTATCATAAGGGTAATCGGCGAGGTCAGGACCTGGTTCGTTAGTTGAAGTGTGAGTTGACGAACATTGCCATCCAGAGACGTAAATTGAGTCCAAGTGCTTAGCCATCATGGTGACTTGAACAGGGTCGAGTGCACCGAAGGTTCTTGAGGCAGTTCCATTAGCTTGGTGAGTTTTGAGAGTTCTCCATAGCTTTTTTGCGAGTTCGTCGGAGCCGTAACTCTGTCTGAGGTTTCCTCGTAGGGAGACAACATCCCGAGCTGAGTAGGGACGGTGAGTTAGCTTGAATCTCTCGGAGCCCCACCATGCTTGCACCGCTGCAACTTCTGATTCAAACCTACCTTCTTCTTCCATAATCTGTCACAAAAAGATTTGTGGTTCAGGAATTGTATCAAAACAAAAATTACATATAGATTAAGTACCAATTGATCTAAATGGATCTGTGGCGCAATGGTAGCGCGTCTGACTCCAGATCACAGAAGGTTGCGTGTTCGATCCACGTCAGGTTCAAGTTAGTTTCTAAGGAATTTTCATTTCAAAAACCAGTTTTTTTTTTTTTTTTTTTTTGGCAGCACAAGATACACTAGAACCAAGGAAGTGGTGTGAGTACTCTATTCTCGAAGATATTCAAATGATTCTAATACTTCTCTAACTGAGATAAGTTTCTTAAACACAATAACATGGTCTTGACCAGAGCAGATGCATGTAAGAAAATTTTGAAAGCGGGATCACAAAAATTGTAGATCTGTCTTATCAAACACCTAAGAAATCCAGTGCAGATGGTACAAACTAATAACATGAGTATTCCGACAGAGTGCTTGGTGGTACTGATTAGTATGGATATGATTAACTAGACCATGTACCACGGTTACATGCTTTTGGCAAGAACTTCAAATGTAAAATTCGAGAGTTATTGACAAATGAAATGGACATGCACCTAAGAAATCCAGTGCAGATGGTACAAACTAATAACATGAGTATTCCGACAGAGTGCTTGGCGGTACTGATTAGTATGGATATGATTAACTAGACCATGTACCACGGTTACATGCTTTTGGCAAGAACTTCAAATGTAAAATTCGAGAGTTATTGACAAATGAAATGGACATGCACCCTTGCATATATATCCCCATTTCCACAAACTACTCAAATGACTATATGTCAGTCAGAAACTGTTAACTAAGATAAGTAGAGAGGAAGGATGTAGAAACTGTTAGCTAGAAGTAATATTTAACTAAGATAAGTAGAGAGGAAGGATGTAGAAACTGTTAACTTACCATTGAAGGTACTGAGAATGATGCAGCCATGGCTAGAACCTCAGACAGAAAAGAAACTATAACTCTATAAACTAGCTTTAGTTACAACGGTAGAAGGAAAAAAGCTCATGCAATAGTTTGTCCAAGCTTTCCCCAATTTATAACAACTGTGAAGTACTGATGTAACTTCTATTATTGATTTTCCCGTCTGATTAAGATATCATTTTATACTATTATTTTATTGAGGGAGGATTCATGGACACTCTTAGATTGACAATGTTGGACAAGATTTGCGCCATTTTCTCCACAAAATCCAAACGATAATGAATTTAATTCTAATATTTTGATGATATATTCTTCTTATAAAACTCTACATTCCTACAAAAAATGAGCACAATTCGAGATGTATAAAACCACTATCTACCCCTTTGAATATCAGTCGTTCAAAATTAATGGTTGAAATTAAGTTCGGTAGATGGTCAGGTTTGCTATCTTGAATTGCATTCATTTTTGGTAGGAATATAAAATCTTATAATAGGAACATATCATTAAAATATTAGACCTAAATTCATTGTCGTTTGAATTTGCCGGAGAAAATACACAAATCTTGTCCGACCTTGTCCATCCAAGAGTGTCCATGATCCTCCATCTATTTTATTTTGTCCAAAGAGATAAATATTGATACTTGTGCTAAAATGCGCCTTCCTAATTCGATAGAGATAACCCAATGGCTCTCTGTCTCGTTCTGTTTAAGTGTGATGTCATAGTAATTTTTCTAGATTTTAAGGTCGAGTAGCAAGGAGCAGCAGCTAGTTAAGTTTGATGACTGCATTGCCAGTCAGTGGGTATTCTTCATTTCAAGGGGATTGGTTTTGAACAGTAAGTTGAAGCTTATCTTTATTTGTTAAATCGTTAGTTCCAATACACTCAGACACGTATAGATAGTAGCTAGGAAACAGACAATTCATATCAGTTTGTTAGTTTTTTATGTCAGATTTTAATCTAATAAATGTACAGCTTCTGTTACATGCGGTGCCGACGCATTTGAATGATCGGTTACACTTACACACTGATTTTATCCCGGATTAGAACTGGAAGGAGTTGTTACTGGTTCTTACATTGTTTGCCACGTTGTTTCCTCCCCGCAAAACATCAAAATTTTGTGATCTTGAATTCTTGATGTACTATTAGAGGATTCGATGGCATGGTAAAATTTGGAGGACCCAACACATTGAGATATATCCTAAAACCATGGGCAAATTTAAAATAAAAAGTTTCGAGTCACCGAGGTAGTGACATCAAAAACGCATAAGGTAACATGGATGCGTGTACAACGACATCCCAATTACATAGCAGATTGGACAACGTAAAACCTGAAAACACATATTGTATAACCTATCATTGTGTTCTTTCCAATGACACCACCATATAGCAAAAGGAAGTAGACTCCACCATTCGTGTTTTGCAAGTAATTGCTTTTTGGATAATAAATCACGATATCACTATATCCTCGGTTTTTATTTTATTTTTATGTAACTAATTTTATGGGAACAGAGAAATCACGTGAGATTGGCCATGAAAGATACTCTTTCTTTTTTATTTTATAAACCAGGTTAAATGGCCATATTTGAATTGTTATAAACAAAATCAGACAATTTAACATAACTGCACAACGCAGAGATTTAGGATGAACAAGTGACCAATCCATTTCTCTAGGTTTTTCATAACTAAATCAAAAGGCCATGTTTGGGTTGTTGAAGACAACATCAAACAATATAAAAACACTTCACAAAGCATAGAAGTTAGGATCAGCAAATGACCCATTCATTTCTCAAGATTATTCATAATAAAGTAGCTAAAGTAACAAACTAAAATTAAACTAATGTATAGCATAAAGTAACAAGCTCGATCGGAATTGGTCTTTGTCGACCTGTAACAGTCTGAACCGGTTTGTTGAAGCTTGAATCGGTCTGAAGTGCTGTTTGAGTCTCAGCAACTGGTGTTGGTATTGTTGATGTTACTGTTGCTTTTTTTGTTGCTGTTATTTCTTCTTTCGTTGTTGCTGCTGTTGAAGTGTTCGATGTTAGTATTGTTCTTGTTGAAATTGGTGCTCATTCGGAAACTACATTTCCTGTGAAGCTAACCCATCATGAATTGACAAAGCAAAAACAACAAGATTTTGATACAAAATTCCCTAATAACAAACCCTAAAGATCCTGGCGTCATTAGGGGCTACCCTGAAAGAATTAGGGGCGACACAAAAAGACAAAAAAGGTCACCCAAAACTAAAATAAAGCTACCCCTTATCTCCTATTTTTCGAAATGGCAATTTTACCCTCCATGATCGGTAGTTTAATTTGGTATGCCTCCTTCTTTTTTCTACGAACCCCATAATCGGTAGTGTTGGTGTAGCCCCAAATTCAATTTTTTCAAAAACCAATGAAATTTTGAATTTCTTTACTTTCACAATCGGTAGTTTCGTGATGTTTATTATCTACCGATTGTACAATCGAGAGTCTGGTGATGTTCATTTATCTACCGATTGTGGTAGTTGCCCTAAATTCGAAATTTTCAAAAACCAATGGAATTTTGAATTTCTCTACTTTGACAATCGGTAGTTTCGTGATGTTTATTATCTACCGATTGTACGATTGTACAATCAGGAGTCTGGTGATGTTCATTTATCTACCGATTGTGGTAGTTGCCCTAAATTCGAAATTTTCAAAAACCAATGGAATTTTGAATTTCTCTATTTGCACAATCGGTAGTTTCGTGATGTTTTTTTATCCACCGATTGTACAATCGGTAGTTTCTTGATGTTCATTATCTACCGATTGTGGTAGTTGCACTAAATTCGAAATTTTCAAAAACCAATGGCATTTTGAATTTCTCTACTTTGACAATCGGTAGTTTCGTGATGTTTATTATCTACCGATTGTACAATCGGGAGTCTGGTGATGTTCATTTATCTACCGATTGTGGTAGTTGTCCCAAAATCGAAATTTTCAAAAACCAATGGAATTTTGAATTTCTTTATTTGCACAATCGGTAGTTTCGTGATGTTTATTATATCTATCGTGATGTTATTTATCTACCGATTGTGGTAGTAGTCCCAAATTCAAAATTTTCAAAACCAATGGAATTTTGGATTTCTCAAAGAAGAGAAGAACATAGTCACAATCGGTAGATAAAATACTAAACTACCGATTATGAAGGGAAATATAAGTATTTTCAACATATTTTGTCTTATTCAGTCGCCCCTAATTCTTTCAGGGTCGCCCCTAATGACGCCAGGATAAAGATGACATGACAAAAAAAAAAGTTTTTTTTTTTATCTGTGAAGAATTTAGTGTTGATGAGTTTTAAACTTAGGTCACTGGTATCATCACCCAATGGCTTTACCACTGTACTACATTGATACCGGCAAAAACAAGAAAACTTAATAGAATAACCTAAATCTAAATAAGTTGAGAGCCCTAAATGTATGCTGAAATCATAGATTTGACATGACAAAAGATAGATCAAACCCAAAACAAGAAAACCAACAAAAGAATTAGGAACAAAGATGGTAGAAAAGACAGGAGAAGAAAAGCCATAAATCTAGTATAAGAAACTATTAGGAACAATTACTTGCAAATTAAACATGAACAAGAAACTATTAGAAACTTCTAAACTAGGATACGCTCTATTTGGTGTGTCCATTACTAAAACTTTTACCATGATCTATACTCTAGTATTATAATCATAACTATACTAAAAGAATCTTTTGTTCAGGATCGTAACTTGATTTAATATAGCTACAAAGCAAACAATCCAAAGGGTCCTCATTTGACCTCGTTGCCATTTGATAGAAGATAATGTCCATTATTGATCCACCCTTTGTCATTCGTGTGTACATAATATGAGTTCTTAGATAAACCGATTGTTCATGTGCAACACATTTGGAATGTTACATGCATATAGTGGATTCACCCTGAAAGACCGGTCAAAATGACTTGCAATCCATACGCATGTATTGATTAATCTAGATAACGTAACATGATTTTAGGTAGAGGGAATTATTATGCGATATATGTGTGAGGGAAAAATATATGATTGTCACGTGGAAGCATCTGAGTGAAGGGAAGCAAAATAAGAGCTAAGATACAAAGTATAGAACAAAACCCTAAAAATTGTTGCACATGAACCAAGGTATCTACCACTTCAACTCAATCAGGACTCGTGGAAAGTTGATCGTGCCATCTGGCGGCCAAGTTCAAATATGGGGCATTGAATTTAATGATGAAACGAGCAAAGTAGGAAATAATTGCAAGGAAGTGACGTAGCCAACAAAGTGACGGACCAGTCCAAGGCTGGACTGAAAAATCTCGTAAGAATCACAGGAATTAAGGTAGTACAACCCAATCTAGACATTATTACGAGCAAAACAGTGATATGCCAAACTGTGACAGTCTGAGATGTATAGGAACAAGTCTCAAAAGAGTGAGTCATTGTAGAGAGGAAAGGGATCAAGTGAGTCATTGTGTATAAGAGTGAGTCATTTCGGCTATATATATAACTTGTAGAGAGGAAAGGGATCAAGTGAGTCATTGTGTAGAAGAGTGAGCTAGCGATGTGAGAATACTAATATTCTTGAGAGGAGAACATGGAAATTCTGAGGTTCTTATTGTTCTTAAGTGCGAGGGTTAGATCCTCATAACTTCTTTGAGTCATAGCGAAATCTCAAACCCGTGGATTTAGGTACTCATACTAAACCACGTCAAAAACTATGGTGGTCATATTTACTTTCCTGCACTTACTTAGTGTTTATGGTTTACATCATGTTTCATGGTTTATACCCGATAGATTTCTTTGAGTGTAATTATAAAAGGGCAGCTATAGTAAATCCATTAGGAATGGGATTTGTAATATAGATAACTAGGTTAGGTTAAACAAAAATGATTTGTGGATCCCAAATTTAACGAAGCACGTAGATTAAGGGTATCTAAAAAGGGTAGACAAAATTAAGCGATTAAAAAAAAACATATCTCTGATATCAATATTTACCATTTACAATTATGAAATTTTAACCAACTCAATTTTATATAAAAGCAGTTTCCAAGTATTTTTACATGAAATGATCGACAAACATTGAACTTAAATAAATAAATTAACATCCACTGTACTAGTGGTGGAAATAGAGAGAAAGGAAAAACCTTGTTATTGGTCCATTTAAAGATAGCCTTTGAGTCGATAGGTTTCTTTCTCTTTCCTCCTCCTCTCTTTATCTACAGACGAAAACCCTACTGGTGCCGACCGCCACCTGCTCAGATCGGCTCCTTTGGAGCAGATCTGAGCAACCAAGTTACTATGTCGATCAACAGCGTCCATTAATCTTTGTATCTAGCAGCAGATTTCTTTTACGTTGTATTTTAATTTCGATTTCAATTTTTGCTGTTATGTTTTTTTGGGTTTGTTTGTTTGAAGATTGGATTGACTGTGCAACTATCGGTTGGGATCTAATGAAGAAAGAAGACCAAAGCACAATACCACTTTCAGATGTGATTTACAAGCATCTAACAGCTTCAGCAACAACTTCGGCATGTATGGTTAGTTCGGCTTCAATTAACAGCTCTAGATATCTTCCTATTCTTCAAATAGGGTTTATCTTTGATCAAATTTTAATTAGATCCATTTTTGTTTTGGCTGGTAGAAGGATTAACTATGCTTGTGGTGTTAGTAGGATTTTAATTTATCTTGTTTTAATTTTAGTCTGTAATATGAATGGGTTAATATTTCCTGCTTTAGTTTTAGATTTGTTTGATTTAGGTTTAGTATTAAAAATACAGACCACATCAACTCGTTCAAGATCGTCAAGTTCTACTGTTACCAGATCTCCTAAGCCGAGTCGGCCCGATCCGTTCTGACACAGACACTCAAAAACCGATTCAAAGCACCACCATTACATGAGACACTTTGGTTACTGTTTGAGACACTTTGGTTACTGTTTGGCTACTGTTACTACTAGTTGGGTTACTGATACCTTGATTGCATTAGGCAATCTAAACTTAAAAAACTCCAGTTCATGTTATTTACATGTTCTGATGAACATTGGGTTGGATTTAATCCGGTCATTGACTTGTGCTTTGACTTATATTGGTTTTGTTTTAAAGACCAGTTTAGCCCTAAATGTTTGGTCCTCTCCATTGCGAGAGAGAAGGTTCTCTGAAATTGTTTTTAGGTTTGAAGGGATAGATTTGATAGGCAAGAATTGGGGGAGATATTGTGACTTGTATGACTTTTGTACGATCTTGAAAAAAATTTGTAAGGTTTTCGATTTCCTAAATCGACATTATCAATATATCGTTTGAGGCTCGCCTCTTTTCCGAAAAAAAAAGAAGGAAAAACCTTATTTTTGGGGCTGCAAGAATTTTCAAAGAATACACAATAAGACGAAATAAGATTATGTGAATATAATCTGAAATAAAGGGTTGCTATTCACGCTAATATATAAAGGATTGCATGTTACTACATTTGAAAGTTGCCTCTTGCTTAGAGCCGCGGACGTTCTTTAGTCCCAACTCAACGGACAGAACTTTAGGGCAATTAAAACCAATAATTTCGTATCCATATATTCTATCGAATGGCTAAGCTGCCTTAATCAATTAGTAATTAATTATTTTAATTAGTTGGTGAATTGAATGTTAGTTGTTAGATTTGAATACTTAGATTAGATTTTCAGACATAATAGTTTAGATTAGTTAATTATAGTACAACATAATTGTGGGTGTTATAAAATAGGTTTTACAGCTAGGTTTTACCCTTTTCGATATAACCGTAGATCATACTTGAAGTGGTTTGCAGGCAACAAAAATGTCTATGCATGTTTAGGTATAACAATTTTGTTCATGTAAACAACACTTAAACAAACAAAATATATAATTTATTATTTAGGTAGAAAAACATTGGGTATAATCATAGACTCTACTTGAAGTTGTCTAAACACAACTGTCAGATCATCGCTCGGTCGAACTCACAAGTATTGCTATATCAAGCTTGTTGCAAATGCAGTTGCAAAAAATTATATCTTGATTTCTAGTCTACTAAAGTTAAGTCTCGGATTAGGATTAGATCATCGTAGCTAAGTATCAGATATCACCTAATACCCTCGAAGATTGAAAACTGAATGAAACACGAAGATATTTGTGAGAACTTCATCAACATATGTATGTGAAGACTGACTTATCCTATTTACTCAATGTTTCCACCATTCTAACTTATGAGAATATGTTTTATCATTTTAGTATGATTTTGAGTATTCCAAACAAAAAAAATTCGAGTTCAAAATTGACTTGATCAATCTCGAAATATGACTCAAGCGATGGTTGTTCATAGATCTTTAACAATCTTAGTCACGAGTAATTTATAGTTTACATACTATTTCATCAGTGTCAATACATCAAATTAGTTTTATAAGATCAAATTATATATTATAGTTAGTGGTAAACCAACAAAAGAAAATAATTAAAACCAAAACTTTTGGAAATTTTTTAAGTTTAAGAATAAAAGACCAATTATGGGTTATTGAAATCTCCGAAAATCATACTTAGATTCGCTAGGTATGTAATACTTCATTGCATCTGTCCGTTGAGTACAAACAACAATAAAATGAAGAATATATACCGATCTAAGTATGATTTCCAGAGATTTGTATAACCTAGAATCCTTAGGTATACTTTATTTCATCTGCCAATTGTATACAAACATCCTTGAAAATGTAAAACATTTACCTGATTTTGGGTACTGTTTTTCATGGATGATGAACATCAACAACAATCGACCATCTTGTAACTTCTTTATTGGCCGATTGATTCTTGAAAAAGATCAAATTTCCAATATTTTCTCGGTTTTGAGAAAAATGAAAATTGATTGGAAGTATTAGAGATAAGGGTAGAAATATCATGTGAACCACTAGTGTAGTATTTTTATCCTTTTTGGACAACCCATATCTCCTACCACTAGTTGAGACTAAATTTGGTAGATCTCAATTAATTTTAGTAGGCCTTAATCTAGCCGAGAAAAAAAATTATAGGACAGATAATTATTACCGAAGTTAAAAAGCTTATTACAGTAAAAACTCCATATATTAATAGATTTGGGACTTCACAAAATTATTAATATATGGAGTTTATTAATATAGGGAGGTATACAAAAAAAAAAAGATACAGTAAAAACTCCATATATTAATAGATTTGGGACTTCACAAAATTATTAATATATGGAGTTTATTAATATAGGGAGGTATACAAAAAAAAAAAGATATTTTGTAAAAGGGTTATATGTTTATAATGTAATTAGGGTCTGGGTCGTAAAAGATGCCGTTGATACGTTTGGGTCGGAGACTAACCAAAGACCGTTAGAAAATGGTTAACTGACATTTTTTTATTTTGCATAACACCCTGACCACCAGTTGACAAGCATTGACCATTCAAATACTGTGAAAGCATTGACATTTTCTCTTGTCCTTTCCGTCGTCTTCTATTTCTAATCTCCAAATCAACAAACTGATTCAGAACTACGCTTGATGATTTTACATTTCACGAAATATTGTTACGCCGCTATTGTTTTCAAATAAGTACTTAAGAAGTATGAATCCACCCTAACAGTTCCATATTTCTTCTCTCTCAGTTTTGTGTTTCTTATTTGTGTTCTCTCGGATTAACAATGTTCCGGTGGATTTGGGGAGGCTCTTGATCCACTTGGGGTTAGTCCTACATAAAAACCACCTTCTGTTTTTGTTCGAACTACAAGGTTAACCTTTTTTTTTTGTTACTCTAAAATTTGGGCACAAACACTATGTTTACTTTTCATTCATGAAGGTTGTAAGAATCTGTAGCAAAAATCTCCATCATCGGTTCATCTTCGAGTCTTATGTAGCTTACTGCTTTTGCGACTCAACTTGATGCATCTACTGGATGTTATGCATTTTCGAATGTCTGCAGATAACTAACCAAATTCGAACAAATACACAAACAACTCAATGTATACATATGGTGGTATCAAAATGCAATCAAGGTGTTTAAGGAAATGTCGTTTGTGAAATTTTAGCCAAAGTTAGGTATAATGTCATTTAACTATTATTGAAGGGCAGTTTGGTAAAAATTTAGACAGTCAAAGCTAGTCTACGACCCAAATGCATCAACTGCATCTTCCACGACCCAGACCTTAATTAGCTCATAAAGATACGACCCTTTTGCAAAATACCTCAAAAAAAAAATTTACTCGCCAAGAAGCTTTAAACATGCTTGACAAGTTGGAAATATTTTGGCTTCAACAAGAAGGTGCACATAATAACGAGGTCTTACGCATATGTAAATCAAAAGATGCGATACCAATCTAAAAAATTACATCATTTTCTCATACAACTATAGATACATATTTTTCTTTATCTTAAATTTTGATATAACAAGATCTATAATTTAATTTTCCGATTATGTCTATTATATTAATATATGGAGGTAAATTCTTTATGATGGGACTAGAAAAATCTATTAATATTAAAATATGGAGTTTATCACTATTTATAACTGGCCCAAGTTGGGACCATGATTTTTTTTATTAATATATAGAGTTTATTAATATATGGAGTATCAATATATGGAGTTTTTACTGTAGTACTAGACAAAAAAGAAAGAAAGAAAATACTTCAATAATAGCATACAACAACTGCTAACATAGTAACACCAAAAACAAAAGTGATTCTACCACCAAAAAAAGAAAGCGGAAGTGATACACTCACCGCGGGTTGGATCCCACGGTGTGTACCGGGTGAGAGAGAGAGGGAGTGGTCCCCTCATGACCCGACGATTTTGCAGTGGGGGTTAGTGTGGGTCCCACCCCTCTCTCTCACTCGGTATAACACGCGGGATCCTACCAGCGGGATCCAAATCATTTCCAAAAAGAAAGTGATATTGCCGCCACCAACATTTTTTTGTTTTTGTTTTTGAAGCATGATATTTATATTTAGTTAAGGGGGATTTTGTGTTTCCCCCTCAAAAAAGATATCTATTTTGCATTACCCCCTTTTGAAATTTCTAATAGGTAAAACCCCCTTTAACTGGGATGTGCTGTGACTGCTCAGTTAATGGATCACGTGCACTACAAGTGTGTCTCAAGATAAAATATTAAATTTTAAAAACCCAAAAATGCCCTTTAGATCCAATAGAAAAATCAACGCCTGTCATACGATCTGAGATTTAATCTTATGGTTCTAAACCACAGACAGCCAATGAACGTATCCTTACACGCGCCTTAAAATTTGACCCTCTCTACTCTCGTCTTCCTCGGCTCCGGCAGAAAATCTGAGATCTAATTACTCTGCTTCTCATAAAAATTAAACTGACACTCATTCAAAAACAAAGAAGAACACAAATTAAAAAAGCCTATATCCTAAATCTAACATTTCTGACTCCCAATAGATAAAAATTGAAAATCCAGTGCAGAACACAGCGTATACGCTTCTTGGTGGTTGTGGACAATTCTAACCCATTTTATACATCTTTTCCCTACATATTCTATAATTGGATTATAAACCCAACCATTTTAATCATACACAATTTCGAAATCATTCAAAATCCAAGCCATTTAAAATCCATTAATTCAGTACCATAAATGGCTGCGGCAACAGTAGTTTAGCTTTTTTTCTGACTTGAAATCAAACCTAATCATGTTCCTTATTTGTCTTATAGAACATAAGAATTATGGTTTTTCTGATCGTGAATTTGCTGCAACGATAAGGGGAGTTAGATGCAAGTTTCATCATGAGATGCAAAGGAAGGAGGAGGAACAGGAGGCGACAGGGAAGATGGGTATTTTGACTTTAATGTTGAAAGTAAAATTAGGTTAAAATTTAGGATCAGGACCATCGGATTAGCGTAAAAGAAAGCAAGAGGCTGAGATGAAAAGGGTATTTATGCCTCAGCGGGATTTGAGGACACACACGTGCAGTGCACGTGATCCATTAACTGAGCAGTCACGGCACATCCTAGTTAAAGGAGGTTTTACCTATTAAAAATTAAAAAAGGTGTAATGCAAAATGGGTATCTTTTTTGAGGGGGAAACACAAAATCCCCTTTAATTAATTAGAGAATGATTATACGAGCCTGCGTTATAGTCCGGAGTCATTTAATATAACCGGAGTCATTTAATATAATTTGATTAAAGAAGTATGGGATAATGTGGTCTCAAATTATTTTGTGAGATTTCCGGTCTCACTGGCGTCTGATGCATGATTCATCAAACCATCCGTTGTCTGGTTTCCTCCGCTGTAATTGTGCTCGATAGCACATTTCGGAATTTGAAACATTCCATGTTTAATTTCGATAATTATAACTATCTATCATGGAAGTTCAGTTTCAGAACTTAGAAGTTGAAGGAGATTTTCCGAATCCGACTCGAACTGCACATTCGGTCAATATCCATTAGGTTGGCTGGGTACAATCGACATGACCCAAATGTCAGCTATTAGGGGAGAGGGATGCAAATCGCTTGGCTACTTTCATATACATTTAAGATGCATACTAATTTGGAGCGGTTTCATGTTCAAAATCTACGGTTTTCAAATTAGCGTGAAAGTGTTTTCTATTTCTGCCATAGCCAAAGTCGGTTTTTCAAACCTTCAATCCGAGTCTAAGTTTGTACCAGGCAGCATCATTTCGGGGTGTTTTTTTGTTTTTATTTATTTGTGGCCTGTTCAGTGACGACTAAACCGTTATAACTTTTGTATTCCCAAGATCTTCGTAACAGAAGAAGATAGAAACAGAAGACTTCTTTCATCGATCTTTCATCCTCATCATGGTCCTTCTCTTTTTGGCAACTTCAATCGACGTAGGCAAATTCAACTCTCTTTCTTTCCTGCTCGCAATCAATCTGATCTCTTTAAAACTACTTGCATAACCTGACAAACCAAGACGGTAGTCGTCTGATCATTATCTCCTCAGCCGTTGCACGAGATTAGAGAGATCGACGCTTACTTTTTGTTAATGGGCAAGATGACATCTACTTGGGATGCTACATGTCTCGTGTCGGATTTATGAATATGCCATGTAACACCTTACACAAACTTATCCACACCGTCAAGATTGAGTTTATATCGACGTGGGATTTTATGAGCCTTTTGCCATGGACGGGTGGATGCAGATGATAAGATTTGCTCGTGCATAGCAAGGATATGAAATTGTGGATTGTTCAGTTAACCTGTCTCTCTGTCATTCTATCTAGGGATCTGCAAACGGCCCGCAGGTTAAGATGGTTACTGATTTTTTTTTTTTTTGAAGCATTGATGGTTACTGATTGATTAATTATTAATGGGAGGAATGGATGCTTTACTTTTGAGCACTTCGAGAAAGAACCTTCCCATTTACAGTCTCCTCTCTTCCAAGTTCCAACTCTTTAATTTGCTCGGCATTGGTATTATGTTTTTAAGGCTAAGTCCTATGGGCTAGATTGGTCAAAAAGTGTTGCAAATCATGAAAAAAGTGTGGGAAAAAAATTAACAGTCTTTCTGGCTACTTCTCTCCTAGCATTTGCTCACAGATGACGTGGATGGCCAATCTAGCAGCTAGATATCTAGCCCATAAGACTTAGGAGGTTGCCCAGGCTGACGTGGATGGCCAATCTAGCAGCTAGATATCTAGCCCATAAGACTTAGCCTAAGCAAAATAAATTAAAACCAAGAATGCAGTCACTAAGCTAGTGAAGGCTCTAGGTAGAAAGCTACAAAAAGTTCAGGACAGGAAATCCAAAGAGAGCCGAAGACTGAAATCAAATTCTCACGATATGGCAGCATGCCAAATCCGCAGAACTAAACCCAAAGATAAATGATCAAAAATGTTTTCTCTATTTGACTAATTAAAGATCAAGCATTCAACATCCTCAATAAGCCAATAAATTACAGAACATGTGAACTTTGACAAACACACACAAAAAAAAAAAGTAGTATCAGTCTAATTGTTCAACTTCTTATTTAAGAGAATCCTTCACTACTTTAATTTGGAGCTCTGGAGGCAGAAAATTGATTAAGTGTTATTAGGCGAGGTACCATTTTGGAACCTGGTAAATTTACTTAATTATTCTAAATTTTTAGGTTGAGAGCGAGATATGAGCAATACTATAATCAACTGGAAGAAGTGACTTCATTTGAGGTGATACCAGGACTGGGAGCAGCCAAGTCTTACACTGCTAGGGACTTGATATCAAGCAATGTCAAGGCATATAGCTGCTGGGTTGTCATCTCATCTTCAAGGATTTGGTGCAATGGAACTTAACTTCTCATTATTTTCACTGGAACTATATATACTTTACAAATAGAAAGAGATATACATCAACCTAAACTACCTAGATTACAATCATAACAGAAGATAAGATATACATCCTAGGTTACAGCAAGTATGACCGATAGTATGACCGATCAGTTGCGAGTCTTGTGTAATCAGTTGAGAGTATTCTTGTGGTGTGTGGGACCATATGTGAGTGAGTCATGTAATACTCAATACCCCCTCAAGTTGGAGCAGGTGAAGAAATTTGACAGATGCCCAACTTGCTCACTAGCTTCTTGAATTGGTTTGCACCAAGAGGCTTCATAAAGATATCAGCGAGTTGAGACAATGAAGCTACATGTTGTGGACGAATAAGATTCCACTGGATTTTCTCACGGAAAAAATGACAATCTATCTCAATGTGTTTCGTGCGTTCGTGAAAAAGGGGATTATTGGCAATGTGTAAAGCAGCTTGACTATCGCAATAAACTGGAACAGGAGAAACAAATGAAATGTGAAGGTCAATAAACAAATAACTCAACCACTGAAGTTCAGCGGTTAAGTTAGCTAAAGCACGGTATTCCGCCTCCGCGGATGAACGAGAGACAGTGGGATGCTTCTTGGATTTCCAAGAAATAGGACTGTCACCTAGCAAAACAAAATATCCTGTTGTTGAACGACGGGTGGTAGGACAACCAGCCCAATCTGAATCAGTAAAACCTCGTAACGATAAAGAACTACCAGAGGATAGAAGAATTCCATTCCCTATAGTTCCTTTTAGATACCGAAGAATTCTTAAAGCGGCATCAAGATGGGAAGATCGAGGAGACAATAAAAATTGACTTAAATAAGTAACCGCATAAGTAATGTCAGGCCTGGTTACTGTAAGATAGAGAAGACGACCTATAAGACGTCGATACTGACCTGGGTCACGAAGAGGATCACCATCTGTAGATAGTAATTTCAGATGTTGTTCCATCGGAAAAGGTGAAGGCTTCGTTCCTGTTAAGCCCGAATCACGCAAAATATCAAGAGTATATTTACGCTGACAAATAAAAATCCCCTTCGAGGAGCGGGAAACCTCTATTCCCAAAAAATATTGTAAGCGTCCAAGGTCTTTAATTGAAAATAAAGTTTCTAAACGTGAAACTAAACGTGATAGCCTCAGAATCGTTGCCAGTAATCACAATATCGTCCACGTAGACTAAAACATACAATGATAAAGAACCACTATGGAGAGTAAATAATGAATAATCAGCAGCAGACTGTTGAAATCCTTCCGAAATTAATGTGGAAGAAAATTTTGCAAACCATTGGCGAGAAGCCTGTTTAAGACCGTATATAGATTTATTTAATTTGCAAACTTGACCAGGAGTAGCAGAAAATCCAGGGGGCAAACTCATGTAAACCTCTTCATTGAGATCCCCTTGAAGAAATGCATTTTTTACGTCAAGTTGATGCAAATGCCAGCCCTTAACAGAAGCTAAAGAAAGCAAAACTCGGACAGTAACAAGTTTTGCTACAGGTGCAAAGGTATCGTTATAATCCACCCCTTCAAGTTGAGTGTAACCCTTTGCAACCAAACGAGATTTGTACCGCTCAATGGTACCATCGGATTTGTACTTAATTTTGTAAGCCCATTTACAACCAACAATGGTCTTACCGGGAGGTAAAAAAGACAGCGTAAAAGTGTTATTGGCTATTAATGCCTGCACTTCACGAGCCATGGAAGCACGCCATTTTGGACACTTCATCGCAGCCTTAAATGAAGTCGGCTCAACTGTATTCAATACTGCAGTCAAAAAAACTTTGTGAGATGAACTAACATTCTCAAACGACAAATAATTTGTCAAAGGATAAGGGTGAGACTGATTACACCCAACAAAAGAACAATCATACTCAACTAAATAAGATGGTGGATGATGCGCTCTGTCGGACCGTCGCAAAACTGGAGCATCAGTAGGAGGATCATTGGTGAGAGATGGTTCATGTTGGTGTTGTGGGATAGGTTGAACAGACTGAGTAGGTGGTGGTAAAATGGATGGAGTAGCACTGTTTGCAGGTAGTGGTGTGGAAGTAGCAGAACCAAATATGTCGTTTGGTAAGGATGGATTTTCATCAATTGTATTTGAAGTATCAGTACCATGTGAAGGTGTTGGTGGGGAAGTGGCGGAAGCAGGTGGAACTAAAACAGGTGAAGATTGTAAAGTTGGTGGAGTTTGTGATAAAGGTGTACTGGGACAAGGAGGAAGATCCAAAAATAAATCATCTTCAATGGAAGACATAGAGACATTAGATGAGGGGTTAGAAAAACTAGCCTCATCAAATGGAAAAACATTCTCATGAAAAACAACATCACGCGAAATAAATTTACGACGTGATTGAATATCATAAACTATATATCCTTTTTGAGCAAATGGATATCCAAGAAAAATACAAGGTGATGCACGAGGATCAAATTTATTTTTGATGTTAGTATTCCGAGAAAAACACAAACATCCAAATACACGCAACATAGAATAATCAGGAGGTACACCAAGTAATTTTTCATGGGGTGACAGACGATTTAACAATGGTGTTGGCATTTTATTGATAAGAAAAGTAGCAGCCAACAAACATTCTCCCCAAAATTGAATAGGAAGATTAGAGTGAAAACGAAGAGCACGAGCAACATCAAGTAAATGCCGATGCTTCTCTCAACAACACCATTTTGTTGTGGAGCAGAAACACAACTACGTTGGTGAATAATTCCCATCTTAGTAAAATAGGCTTGAAGTTCCTTAGACAAAAATTCAGATCCATTATCCGATCGGAATTTTTGAAGGTCAGAAATTATAACGGAACCAGAACCTGAAGATACTTTATGGATACGTTTCTTATATTGGGTAATAACTTGATTAAAGAAATAAAACAAATATTTCAGTGTCTCGGATTTCGATTTCATCAAAAAAATCCAAGTACATCGAGAAAAATCATCCACAATGGTTAAAAAATAACGATCACCATTCAGCGAAGGGACTGTAAAAGGTCCCCAAATATCACAGTGTATTAATTCAAAAGGATAAACACTGGAAGTAATACTTGCATTAAAAGGTAAACGAGATTGTTTTTCCATAGGGCAGACAATACACTTGGAATCAAAATTAGAATGCATATAATTAAAACGATTAACTAGAAAGTGAAAATGACCTAAACTAGGATGGCCTAGGCGAAAATGCCATAGATCAAAAGGCTTATGTTTCATAAAGGAAAGCACAGAAGAAGAGCACAGCTGATATAATCCCGAAACCAAATCACCCTGACCAATAAGTTTCGTCGTCGATTGGTCCTGAAAACGACAAGAATTGTGAGAAAAAATAACTTCACAATTCGAAGAAGAACATAACCTGTTCACTGAAATGAGGTTGTATTTAAAACTGGGTAAATAATAAACATCCCCTAAAATCAAAGAGGGAGAAAACTTAACAGTACCAATATGGGAAACCAAAGCCCTTGTACCGTCAGGCAATAAAACACCATATTAAGCGGTGCAATGTTATAAGTAGAAAAGAATTTTAGAGATGAACATGCATGGTGGGTAGCACCACTATCAATAATCCATTCAGTATCAAAGGAGCATAAAAACGTACCAGCGAGATTTATTTTAGGTTGTTCGTCAGTTGTGGTAGGAAGGGTCGCCGCAAAAGCAGCCAAGCGAGCCAAATGGTCAGCAGACAATCCAGGGAAAAGAGGAGTAATAGTAGTTTGTGGAGAAACAATCCCTTGGGATGCATCATGTTGTTGATGTAGCACACCTTGAGCAACAATAGAAGTGGTAGCCAAAGTTGCGCCATCCTTGCGCTTATGTTTTGGTGGATAACCATACATTTTGTAACAACAGTCTCTACTATGACCATCCTTATGACAATAATCACAATAATAACTCCTTTTTTTTTGTTAGTTTTGGAAGAGTTATCACCTTCATGGCGAGCAGCAGCAAGGGTAGCAGATTCCACAATCGGAATAGGATTAGCCAAAGATTGTTGGACCTCCTCTTGACGGACTAAGTTATAAATAGTTAACAACGGTGGAAACTCAATACACTGCAAAATATTAGAACGGAGACCAGCATACCTATCATGAAGACCTTTCAAGAATTCCATAGCCCTATCTTGGTTGACATGATAAATAGCATGCTTGGCATTAGCACAAATACAAGTACTTACAGGTCTTATAGCATCCATCTCATCCCAAATAGCACGAAGACGACCATAAAACATCATTACAGACGAACCATCTTGCTTAACAGAAGCAAGTTGTTGTTTCAATTGATACAGCTTTGGAGCACAAGATTCAACATGTATATTCTCAAGATCTTTCCATACAAGAAAAGCAGTACAAGCATAAGAAACACTATCTTTAATGCTAGGAAGGATAGCAGCATGTATCCAACCAATGACAAGACCATCTTCTCTCGTCCATTCGCCAAGTTTGGCCGGATCAGTTGGTTTAGAAATAGATCTATCAATAAAACCAATCTTGTTCTTCACACGCAAAGCTCTCATCATTCCTATCTTCCACGATTCATAGTTATCACCATTTAATGGAGGACTACAAAGAACATCATTGAGCAAGTTGTTAAGGTTTCATCTCGCTCCATTTGCACTTCGAGAAAGGGACTTTTTTGAAATGTTGCTAATGCCCTGGCACCATTATTAGCAACGCGATCTTGTCATCTATATGGTCACTAATTTTCTTCCTTAAAATTTTGGTTTCCTCATGAGACTCGAGATACATTTTTTAAAGCTGGTTGGATGTACTTAAACTAGATCAATTTTCTTGGTTTGGAGTTCATTTAATGAAAGAGTATTAATTCTGCTTTCTGAGAACTACTTAAAAAGAAGCAAGTATCATTATCCATAGGCTCGGAAAATGAATGAGAAGAATAAGAAAGGTTTAACATCTGCGAAAGTGATAAGTCGGGTAGCAACAGGAAATTGATAAAATAAAAATAATAAGAGAGAAATTTTATCCGATTAGGAGAGGTAATACGGGGCGAGAAAAAGTCTCCAGTCGAGACCAACTTCTAATTCTTTGATCCTTGTGCAAGAAGACTTTTTCAATTGAATATTATACCTCCTCTCAAGATCGAGGACCACAAAAGAAGTTTTTCCAGCCTGCGAAGAAAAATAAAAAGGTTATTAAGATATAAATTAAAAATGAAGTTGGAAGGGAAATATGAGGTCGAACATACCAATTGACCATGTGAGAAGGGACGTGAATGGTCTAAACGATTGAAAACGTGTCCGTAATAAAAGTCCGTATGGAAAGATGGCTTGAAACAAGTACAAATTTGCGGCGGTTCCAAAAATATTGATTCTCATGACATTCTCTCCTTCGCAGCAGAAGACATGAGAAGAGGCAAGATGTAGGATCATTATAGCCACAACAAAATAGCGAAGACAAGACATTCGAGTATCAATAAAACCAATCTTGTTCTTCACACGCAAAGCTCATTCATCATTCCTATCTTCCATTAGGAGAGAGAAAGAGAGAGAATATTTGTAAGTTCGTAATTCCATTCTGTGTAAAGATTCAAGAAAGTTATTAATCATTTAATGGGAGGACTACAAAGAACATCATTGAGATTGTTATCACCATTTAATGGAGGACTACAAAGAACATCATTGAGATTGTCCGACGGATGCACAAAATACGGATCACGATATGAATCCACACAGGCAATTGCCAATTGCGAGTCTTGTGTAATCAGTTGAGAGTATTCTTGTGGTGTGTGGGACCATATGTGAGTGAGTCATGTAATACTCAATACATCTCAACTCAACCCAATGCAATGTTTTAAACTAAAAATCACCTTTGTTGGCCTAATTATAGATGTAAGCATATAGCTTCATCAACGTTTATATTGATGTTGCCGGACTATCCTTCATTTTCAGGATAGTCCAGTTGATTTATATTTATATTTCCCTTCTTCTCCAATATGCCAATTAATAGATTTCCATGTTTTGCAGATCATGTTAACCGCCCTAAAGTTAGTCTTATTACAGAGTGCTGAAAGAAGAATGCTTTTATCGTGCTACAAAAGATTTAACATACTATGCCGTTTGTCATCAATGTTAGCGCTGTTATTTTCCCTCTAGGACTCAACAAGAAGAGAGCGCATTTTTTCAGCTGCAGCTGCATTTTTTATGAAAGTAGTTGAAATTTTTTCAAGAAAATCTTATCATTTTTGAAGAATCCTTACCAGTTTGGTAAATAAGGAAGATGAATTGCAACTCGATGCATTGCCACCATTCATTCATTCTGACAGGATTCCTGGTTAGGCTGTTCGAACGATAAAATTGCAAACCAATTTTTTTTTTTTTGCAACGAAAAAAATAGCTGCGAAACTAAATTCAGGAGTTCAGACTTCAGAGCATTGATTGGATTATAGGAAACATATCACAGCTAAAACCTTATGTGTTTGCTTATTATTTTTGAGTTGGATCAGCAAGCCTTATTATTTGCTTATTAAACATCTAATTCTTTTAAAAACCTAAGTCATATGAGGCCCCACGTCGCGTGGTGGGAATACCTCCCTCCTCCTTCAATGGTGACCCTCACCCACTCATAGAATTGCTCCGTTTCACTTTTTCTCGAAGGAGAGAAAAAAACGATTTTTCGCAAAATATTCTCATCTTTATTCGCGTAAAAATTAAGGAAAAAGAAAAAGAATAAAACCCTAAAAAATATTCTTTCTCCATTTTCCCCCTCTCTTCATCCGTGTTGTAGAGATGCAGAGAAAGGTTTTCATCTTCCACATATTCAATTCAAATTTTCTAATATAAACCTTCTTATTATCTCGCATCTTTGGTCTTCAGGGAAACGATTGTATCTTTGTACGTCAAAAACTAAACCTAACTCAGATACCATCGTATCGTGTTCTTATGTCATTATCCCAGTAAAACTTTCCCCTCCAACCCTAAAAACAATTCTTCTCTGCCGCTCTCCATCTCTCGCCTCTTTTCTTCTCTGTTCTCCTTCGTCTTTTGATTTCTCTAACAAGAACGAAAAAGTAAGGCACATCAGGTATGATTGTTCATCACATGTTTTTTTTTTAATGAACACACTCTGTTTTCTATTTTGTACGTTAGGGTTTACTTCTTTTTTATTTGATGGGTTTGTTTGATGTTAGCATTTATTACTCGTACGGATCTGTTACTTGCCAGTAACACTCTTTGACATCATTCACTACGTGACTATTTTATAGTCAGATTAAGGTTCTGATTGATCGGTTTCACCTCCCTGTTATTTGCTTTTTCCTGTTCTGTAATTGTAATGTTATTGTCTATATAAAGACATGAATCTGGTCAGTTGTACGTGAACATTATTCAATATCAAAACACACTTCTTACATGGTATCAGATACCAAAAGGGAATTTTGACTTCTCTGTTCTGATCCTACCTATTTTTTTACCCTAACTTCAACCATCACCATTAAACCTGCAACTACTTGCTTCAACAATAGTGAGAACTACTCAGAATCAGATTGCATCTACATCTACTTCCGTTGTTCATCATAACCTACGATCTAAACCTTCACCACTATTTCCACCATTAACATCTACTTCTTTCCAATCTCAACCTTCTTCATCTCAACCACCACCACCACAACAACAATCTGTATCTTCTCCTCAACCTTATTTACAACATACACCTATTATTTTTCCTCATCATACATCGGGACCACAACTATGATATCAACAACAACACCACCAACAACAACAACAGCACCAACAACAACTTCCACCATTTCTTTTTCATTCTCTATCTCAATCTTCTTCTCAGTTTTACAATCCTTTTGCCTTTCAGAGTCGATTTACGATTCCTTTTCAAAACATCTCAAATTTTGTTTCTGCAAAATTAGATTCATCAAATTTTCTTGTATGGAAAGATCAAATGTCTTCAATTCTAATCTGTACTAATCTCTTTGGATTTGTTGATGGATTTATACCTCCAGAGTTACCTACAATTTTGATCAACAACACCTATATTCCAAATCCACGCTATCTAGAATGGTTACAGATTGACAGATTTGTTGGATCCTGCATTAATGCCACTGTCGACAAATCTTTATCCTCTGAGTTACTTGGTAAAACTTCAGCAAGGGAGAAGTGGTTACATTTAGCCAAATTATTCAGTGAACAATTCTTTGCTAGAAAGTCCATGCTTCGATCTCAACTTCACTCAATCAAGAAAGGCACTTTTACAATCAGTGAATTTCTCCATCAACTCAAGTCCATTGCAGATTCTCTTACTGAGATTGGAGAACCAGTTCAAGATGCAGATCTGGTAATGTATGCACTAAAAGGTTTAGGAAAAGACTATATTCACTTTGTAGTAAATGTGCAAAATAGGGAACCTCCTCTTCCTTTCTCAGAGTTGAGATCTAGATTGATTAGTCATGAGCAATTTCTCAAAGAGCAAGAATCTGAGTCTTATACTTCTCTGATTCCTGATCCAACCAATTCAGCCTTCTATGTCAAGAAGAAAAATCCTCATCAAAATTTCTCCTTTAGAAAGCCAAGTCCTCAACAATTTCATTCTTATGGTCCTTCAATGTCTTACAATTCAACACCTACTTATGCTTTTACACAATCAAGTTTCAAGAAACCAGAGTTTAATTCTGCTCAAAAACTTGTTTTCGATGAACAACCTTGTCAGATTTGTAGAAAAGATGGTCATCTTGCTAATAGGTGCAGATTTAGGTACACTCCTTCAAGAAATAGTGGACCTCCTTTACAGAAAGCTTTTCTTGGTATGGACTTGAATGCAGGAAGCAATAATGATACTACTCCATGGTTCTCAAATGAGTTTGATTATAATTATCAAGTTGCTTCTCCTGCATTTGAAGCTGGTTGTTATTGGGAGCATAGCTCTACTGGTTCTATTTGGATACCTGATTCTGGTGCCTCCAGTCATATGACAAATGACTCTTCATTATTGGATCATTCTTCTGCTTACAATGGCTCGGAAAAGGTGATGGTAGGAGATGGTAAGCTACTACCCATTTCTCTCCAAGTTTCTTCATCTTTATCTACTGATACAACTAATTTTAGTCTACACAAAGTCTTATATGTTCCTCACCTACAACATAACTTACTTTCTGTGGCTAAATTCACTTTGGATAATAATTGTGCTTTCATTTTTTATCCATGGGGATATGAAATAAAGTCACTCAAGAGCAATCATATACTGGCTAGAGGGAAGGTTCAGAATGGTCTATATCCTATTATGTCATGTTCTGCTTCTACAAATGCTGCATTCTCTGCTGTTGTGGCATCCTCAACTATTTGGCATTCTAGGTTGGGCAGTCCTGCTCAGAAGATCTTACAAAAACTTGCAAATGATGTTGATATAAAGCTATCCAATAAAGTTGTTAACTCAGTGTGTGGTTCTTGTCAGTTAGGCAAAAATAAGTGTTTACCTTTTACTACTACTGGATTTGTCTCTAGTACTCATTTCTTGTTAGTTCATTGTGACATTTGGGGTCCTGCACCAGTACAATCTCATTTGGGTTTCAAGTATTATATCTTGTTTGTTGATGATTGCACCAAGTTTAGTTGGATATATCCTATGAAGAATAGAACAGATAGTCTCAGCTGCTTCAAAATGTTCAAGTCTCTTGTTGAGAATTTGTTTGATGTAAAGATAAAACATTTTCAATGTGATGGTGCTCTTGAATTAATAAAAGATCCTTTTAGAGATTTTATTGATTCCTCTGGTATTGCATTAAGAATTTCATGCCCTTATCTTCATCAACAAAATGGTTCAGCTGAAAGAAAACACAGACATATTACTGAAATGAGAAATACATTAACTTTCAATGCTTCATTGCCAAACTAATTTTGTTTTGATGCCTTCTTGATGACTACATTCCTCATCAACAGATTACCAAGTAAACTATTGCAGTACAAATCCCCTTATGAGGTGTTGTATAAATCTAAGCCTGATTATTCAATCTTGAGAGTATTTGGATGTCTTTGTTTTCCAAATTTGGTTCCTTATAGGAAATACAAGCTTAGTCCAAAGTCTGCATCCTGTGTTTTCTTGGGATATAACATTCTTCACAAAGGATATAGGTGCTTGGATTTAAAATCTCTCAAAGTATATGTTACTACCAATGTAATTTTTGATGAGACAAAATTTCCACTTGGTGATCTCACTACTACTCCTATTGAGCATTCTCCTCCAGCTGCTTCTATGCCTGAGAAAGTTTCTCCTTCTTCATTGTCTCCTGGTTCATCTGATACTTCATCTGTTTCAACACCTACTTCTTCTACACCTGATATTCATACTGCCTCACCTGAAGTATTACCTTCCACTGGAATGCAAACCAGATCCAAGTGGTAGGCTGGGAAAGGTGATTGCCTACAGGTAAACTGCAAGTGCACAGTGTCGACTAGCAACACAGGGCAAGTACAGGTCGATCCACAGGGATTTGGGGTTGTGTAGAGTTGATTCTAATGGTTCACTAAACTGATTTCTAAAGGAGTAACACAAATATGGTTTGCTTTGGGTGTCGATACGACTAAATGAAGTTGTGACTGTAATCTAAGGCAGCAAATAAGCAAGAGGTGTTGTAAACAAATGGCTGAGAGTACTAGGGTGGTTGAATCCACCTTCTAATCCTATGCTAAGGCAATGCAAATTCTCAATGTGTTCTTATGCCTTCCCTTGAAGGCATCAGGTAGATATTTGATCAACTGATTCCCTTCACTCACCCCTAGTATCAATGGTCTTCTTACAGTACCATTGATCACATGTTTGTTTAAGTAAACAACTAACTATAATCCTAGACAATACAAACAATAAGAACAATTTGAGAATTTAATTAACTTCACATTAAATCAGGGGGTTTCATCTACACCCTAGCAAGGAAAATTAGAACATCACAAGCATAAGTAAAGAACAAATTGAAATCTAGTTTGGTGCACTGGCTAATCCAGGCATAAGCTTTTACATACACTGCCTCTTCCTATTTATACATGCAAACCCCCAATTCACTTCAATTTGGAAATTAAATGAAGACCCACTCACCCAAAACCTCTGAATCATTGTCCCCTCTGTTAATTCGGCTCTGAAACTCCTTTAATTTGATGTTTCCCCACTGTTGAAGAAACCCTAACCCTAACTCTATCTATCTCAAACTTAGCTTCTAGGGAAGAAGCTATGAAGGAGATAGAGAGAAACTAGGAGATGGTGAAGGCGGCTGCACTGGTGGTTGTGTTGGTGGCTGTGGTGCTGGTCGGGGAAGAAGAAGGTGGCTCTGAGAATTTGGTCGGGAGAGAAAATAAGGGTTCTGGTGTTTTTGTCGGGGAGAAGAGAGAAAATGAATGTGGGGAGTGTTTGGTTCGGTTGGTTAGGGTGAAGGGGTAGGTGGTTTCGGTGTGAAGCGGGAGCGTGAACACCGTCGTCGCACGGCTAGGACGTTAGATGCATCTGATGGATCAAATCTTAACGGCTCAGGCTGGAGCGGGCTTGGACTCGGGTCATGGGTCGGATCTTAGATAGCTCAAGCCCATATCTATGTAACCGGGTTGCTACTTGTTGGGTTGCAACTGATGCGCGCACGGGCTGTGGCTTTCTGCTCCATAGACGCTCGTCTCCAATTTTCTGCTCTTTTGGCTCCTTAATTTCTCCGAGCTTTATTTACTACCTAAAAACACAAAATTAATTAGTACAAGTATTTATTCTTGAAAACAGAGAAAATACAGAATTTGGGATAAAATCTGATTTCTGAGCACAAAAGATGAGTTAAATGCCAATAAAAAGATGTAGAAATATGCAATATTTGGCACTCATCACCAAGTCAGGTATTCATGTTCCAAAACATCTCTCTAAGGATTTTGTAGCTAATACTCATTTTAAACATCCAGTTCCAGCTGCTCTTATTAGTATCACTGAACCCATCTCTGAACCTAAAACCTTTAAAGAAGCCATGAAAAATCCTCTCTGGGTTAAAGCTATATATACTGAGTATGGAGCTTTACAAGAAAATGATACTTGGAGACATGTTCCTTATCATCCCTCTATGAATGATCTAGGATGTAAATGGGTGTTTAAAACCAAATTAAAGCAGATGGTACACTTGAAAGACACAAAGCTAGGTTAGTAGATAAAGGATATCATCAAGTAGATGGAATTGACTTTGATGAAACCTTCATTCTTGTTGTAAAAGATACAACTATTAGATGTGTTTTAAGTCTTGCTCTTTCTCAACATTGGAGTATCAGGCAATTAGATGTTAGTAATGCTTTTCTTCATGGTTGTTTATGGGTAAAAACTACTCCTGCAGAATTTGGTAATTTGGGATGTGGATGAGGAATGAATTTAAACCTTAAACAAATGCACTGCGCGGTGAGTGCTTGTAGATTCGAGAGATCAATCTGTGCAAGTCCGGCCTAAACCAAGAAATGGCCGTTCCAGACTTGTTTCGGTCACAAAGTGAAGGAGATGGGGTTGATCTTAGGGAGGGAAGCGAAGAAGGTGTTGAGATTGTGAAAGTGTTGGCTTGCTTATGACTTGTAATAGAAAGATGAGCAGGCTTGCGGTTGATGCAAGCAGGCTCTGGGTGTTTGAATACGATTTGTATTAACACTTGGTTTTTCTGTCTTGTCTCAACTTGTGTTGTTTTGTGAAATAGGGCGGAGAACCTATTTATACAAGTCATTGAGCCTTATTCACGTCTCTCGTGGGAAGTGGAGGAAGTGGAATGATGGAGTAGTGGAGTTGTGCGTTGGTGATACACGACCAGTCTTGCCCACTTCTCCAGTTCGTCTCTAACCGTCCATGACTTCCTGACACGTTCTTGTGATGGCGCGTTGCACGCTGCACGCTGTAAACCGCCAGACCAATACCCCAGTATGTATCCCCCAGTTTGTGACATGATTGATAAACTGGAATGTGTGGATCGTGGATCCACGAAAGATAGCATGTAATCTTTGAATTGAATAATTGTGTTATTCGGGAAGTCGATACTTGTGAAGTATCGTGTGTATTTTATGCAGTCTTGCATTACGGTGTGGTAAAGTGATGGGTAATGACTCCTCACTAACCAAATAACTCCCGACCGGGGTTGTATAACCAAGTGGTGAAGTTGAACGGATGAGATGATGTTTGAGACACTCATCTGCGACCGTTAATGAATACTAGGGTTTTTTGAAGAGGTGCGCAAGCATCACTCTTGACTTGGTCGAAACCAAGCATGGGAAGGACTTTGGAGAGGACCGACCGGTCGTGCATGTTGATGGCATGCCGGTGTACACGTCCATGTCTCACTTTCCCAAGAAGGCGCGATCTAGGCCACTCAAATTGACCGGCACAGTTGAGTGGTTGAGATCGGTTTGCGGCAGAAATTTCTTACCGCAAAGGAGTTGATAACCGCGTGATATTCCCGCAGACGCGTTCCAAGACAACCGTCCTTGGTCGGTCTTGGTCGATCACTCCAGCGTGTATGTGGTAGGTTGATGTTCACACCTATTCCTGATTATCCCATGAAAACGTGATCTAAGCCATTCAATTCATCCAGGTGAAGTTGAGCGGTCGAGATCAATTTGCAATTTGGGAAGTGTAACCACGCATGTTTGGGCGGGCGTTTTGGATTAGCCGGGCATGGTATGCCTTGGCCGACCGCATGAGGAGATAGATGGGCCCACGGTGATCATCTTTGGTATGATTGGACTGTTTAATCTAATCTGTGACCCTCCATTAAACTAGGAGAAGATGGACGCGCGTGATGGCTTGAAACCCTAATTTGGCTTTCAAAGCCGTGCGCCACCTCTTGTTTGGGTGACGATTTTGTCACGGCCAAACATTGTTGGTCTTGACCGACCGGGTCAAGTGTGTAGGCGGTCTCACGGTGATCGTGTTGACATGCTCTGGGCCCTTTGAGTCTACATCTAGACCCTCCATCTATACCTGCGAAGATGGATGGTTGAGACTACTTTGCAACATATGTAATATGCCGCAAACCCTAATTTAGGGTTTTCCGTCATAATGCTTGGTATGAACGGTTTTCTTTTGGCAAGCTAAGGCCGTGGGTATTCCATACCATGCTTGGGGTGATGGAATTGATCCGTGGTCACCCAATCATGCTTATGGAGTTGGATGACGCAATCGAGATCATATCAGGAGATCGATACGATCAAGTCCGGATGCTCAATCGGGCTAATATAACACACCGAGAGGGGCTCAATCGGGCTAGTATAACACACCGAGAGGGGCTCGGGCTAATATAACACACCGAGCATCAGCCTGTACGGGTATTTCGTACATGGTTTCATTATAGTGCTTGGAGGTTCGTGTTACTCTATATATGAGTAACACTCGGTCTCATGCCACACTGATAATGATTCATTATAGCGCTTGGAGGTTCGTGTTACTCTATAAGAGTAACACTCAGTCGTCATGCCACACTGATAATGAGTACAGGAAATACAAGGCTGATATGAAATTCACAAGAAGGGATTGTTGCTACATGATCCATTCTTGGTGAATTAAGTGAGGGAATATCCAACACTTATAAATGGCTTTATCTTTTACAAGATGTCGGCGCATGATTTTTCCGGGTTTTTTACAAATTTAACCTTGAACGAAAATCCACCATCAACATTAAGTCCCCTGCCTAGCACACAATGGTTACACTATTGCGTGGTAGGCATGAGATGGTGACATACATATGTGAGAAAGACAGGATAAAAGGAGTTTACCCGGAAGAGTGTTGGCCGACCGCTAATTTCCCATGCCGTCACGCTTGTATGGAATCCTTTGGCGGGGCCGGTTTCTTTCTTTGGGTATTTGAATCAAAAGAGGAAACCAAATAAGAGAGGAATCCTTCTTCTATTAGGATTCTTCTAATTTTTGTCTATAAAAGAGACAAAAACCCCTTTCTTTTCCCACGAATTTTTTTTTTTGTTGGCTGCTCTCGTCCGCAACCTTGCTGCTGCCGCCAATCTTGCTGCTGCCGCCAATCTTGTTGCCGGAGCCGTCGCTGCCCATTGCTAGAGTTGCTCCCGTCCGGCCGTCCAAGGTAGGTTTCGCTCCCTTTTTTTTTTTTTTCAACGGTCAAACCCTAGTTTGTTAGGTAAATACCTTTTGTAAGACATGTATATGCTTAGCTTTTCCGCCATTGCATGCAAGACCTAGCTTTTGGGTTGTATCTTGAAAAGGAAAAACCTTGGCTTGAATCTCGCGTACACGATTCTCATGAATAAGGAAAATCGTGTTATGATGCGTGAGAATGAACGTGGGTCCGCCGTGCATGCTTGATTGACCGTGGGTCTCACCCACACACGATTGACTGAAATTTGTACCGAACTTGAAACTTGTACCGGATTTGAAATTTATGCCAGACTTGAAAACTTGAGTTATACCGAAGCTTGATCAATACCAGACTTGAATGATGTTTGGACCGGCCATTGTATGCTCCGATGTGAGTTGTGTCTTGCCGTGTGTGACTATATTTCTTCCGTGCTTTCATACAAGTTCTAACTCCTGTCTTTTATTTCATTGCGGTAGAAAGAAAAGAACTCTGTCGATATGTCTTCCGGAGATAATGCTTTGGTGCCAAGTCGGGAGGTGTTGATGACTTCAAAGATATGCCGAACATTGATGATGAGTTGTTCACCTTGCCTTTTCCAAACATTAGGAGACATCCTTCTCATAAGATAGTCTTGCTTTAGGTTCGAGAAAATATGGACGCTGATCCATTCTCTTCTTCAGCACTTGTGATGAGATTTTGTCTCCAGAGAAACAAATATCCGCCTTCTCCTATTGACTTCAAGACTTGCCATACTCCACTGGGTTCTTATGAAGGATGGATGAGACGCATGTTGAGTAATAAGGGCATTAAGGAAAATTTGACCAAAGCACAAATCCTCAATGCGGTCATGGCATCTGCTGCCCTCGAAATTAGGAAAGACGCCGCGGGTTTGATTACCTTCATTTCTCGGTGGCGTATTTCTACTCACACAGCCATATCTAGATGGGGAGAGATGACTATTACTTTGGAGAGTGTAGTTTGCTTTAATGAACCCGCTGTTCTTTGGAAGTCTTTCTTATGAACTCTCGATCTTGAAAAGAGTAACTATCTTTGCTATACTTCAAAAAGTGGCGGAATTCGACAGCCTGGACAAGGAGGAGAAAAAGGATGCGAGATGCTTTTACACCTGGTGGGTGTCGGAGTGGTCTCCCGTAGACCCAGAGCCGGATCAAGAGCTGGAAAATGAGCTCGGCGTGATTGCGTTTCTGTCTTTATGGTTATCCGAGAGATGTATTCGATGATGGTTCGGAAAGAAGACCATTAGAAGTGACCTTGTCAAGATTGCTATAAGGTCGGCGAAGGGTGAAGTTCTTCCTCTGGGCTCATTGTTCCTTGGATCACTTTGTATTCCCATCTGGACGCTTTAGCAATAGACATGCATGCTTCTAACGGGTACAAGAAGGTGGAGTCGCACATTCACTTCGCTTTTCTGCAGGTGTTCTTATGGGAACACTTCAAAAGTTACGCTCATACTCCTGGAAATTCGCTCGATAACTTATATGGCGGCTCGAGAATACTCCGTTGGAATAAAAAGCGTCACAGAGGCGGTGCGAATCTTGCGAACGTATTTGACAATGTGTCTTCTGTAGATTTCCGTCCATGGGGGCCGGTCCACCATTCCATTGTCCATCCAAAGACTTTTTCTATCACTTCTGACGGTCCTGATGCTGTGTTGTGTACCGAAGTTAAGACTATGAGACTTGGGGAAATTGTTTACCTGCGCAGCTGCATCCCAGGATATGTCCCGTCTCTATTCAACGGAGAATTTTCTGTGACTCCATACAATATCGACAGGGCTGCTCGTCAAATGGGATTCGATCAGGGTGTCCCGTTTATCCGTCCACCAGTGGTTCCAAAGGACTTTCTCCCGAATATTCTTAACGCTGACGTATTCTTAGAACGGGTGAGCCTTCCCTTCTGGCCTATTGGGAGAAACTCAGTGATAACTGATAAGTATAGGGAATTTTGGAAGAGACAACTGTTGGTTTTCCAGAAATTTTCTGAGAGTGTTGTGACGAATTCCCGTAGTGAGCCATCTTATGACGTCTTGACAAAGCATTTCCGGTTGAAGCCACTTCCAGCCAAACGGACCGAGCTGAGGATTGCAGTCCCCAAGTAGGAGAGAGATCTAAGAGGCAAGCATGCGGTTCGGTGATCCTTAATTCTTCCAATATGCAGGTATTTAAATCTCTTTCTGTTGACTTCTTCATTCCTCCAGTGTAAATTCTTCTAAAAAGCGATCTTTACTTGAAATCAGGGAATTCCGAAAGAGAATGTCTTCACAAGGTTGGCGCGCATTCAAAATGAGAAGGCTGGTAATGTTGGCCTTCATGCTGAGAATTCAGCGGTACCGACCTTCATCCGAGAAGTCCGCGATCCGACCTTCATCCGAGAAGTCTGGCGATACGACCTTCATCCGAGAAGTCTGGAGAAACCGCTCCTTTTTCCGACCACGACAGAGATGATGCAAGCTCGGTTGAACAAGGCGCTTTCCTTAGTGATCTTGTCGACGGGGTAGTGATGGAAATCAGCACCCAAAGCGAAATAGATGCCGGAAGGAATGTAAGAGAGACAGTGCCTGCTGTAGTTGAGACGGCTCCCCTTGAAATCCGTCCCGAACAAGTTCCGGACAATATGGCTATTGTGGTGATTCCTTCCGAAAGGTCTCCTGTAACTGACAAGGCTCCTGCGGTTGGTGAATTACCGGTGATGCAGCCTGGGGCTTTGTTCGATCCTCCTTTTACTATCCCTTATCCAGGTCATGTGTTGGTTGGTGGATTCAGCGTGCCGGTTCAGTTCAAAGAGTTGTACACAGCGATATGGGAGAAGCACGGTCACATTGCTACCACCACGAAACTCAAAAGTCGCATTGCATTGGTCAACCGCGTCCAATAAGCTTTATCTACTATCCAAGGGATGAGCGTCACGACCTGGTCGAACAGGTTTCGAAGAGATGGTTGAAGACTGGAAGTGCCATCGAGACGTGTTTGCGCAATATGGTTTCAATGCCCCTTGGTTCTTCGAAGGGTTCTCCAAGATTCAGGAGCTTCAGAAGTTACAGGATGAAGTCCCCTCTGCGGACTGTGTTGCTCGCCAGGAAGAAGAGGTCGACAAGCTGTCTGAGGAGTTGAAGTCAGAAGCAGCCGTGCTCCAAAGGATGAAAGTCGCTCTTGCCCGGAAGGACGAGTTGTTCTTTGAAGGACTTTCCTTGATTCGTGCCATATACTTGCCTCTTCTTTTAGATGTTTCTCTTTTTGAGTGATAGTGAGGATTTTCTTTCGTAATTTGACTTGGTTTTGAGTAGGTAATTGAACTGGTTTATTTTGAGATAGTTTTGTGGATAACTTTTGAAATGGGTTATTTTAAATGGGATTTGCATCTTGGTCATGAATGATTGCACATATCGCATGAAATTGCAAATGTTATGTAAAAGAGAGGCACGAACAGAAACAAACATGGCATTTGATCATTGAGCCTCTTTTTCCACGTGCGGGATGCTAAGTCCCCAGTGAATTCTAAACTATCTTTCTTGTAAAATTGTTGAGTAAAACTTACTTGTTTTTGAAACCTCCCTTGTATCAAACCGGAGTAGCTTCTCCAAGAAAATCCTCCGTACTAATCTTCTCGAACTATCCCTCCGAACCAAGCTTCTCCGAACAATGCGCTTCAAAGCGTTGCATTCACTGGTGGGGTGATGAAGGGACCGGTGGTAATGACAGTACCTCGGGTCCATTACTTCTTGATCAGTAGGTGGGCGTCGTACCGGGGGTAGCTTCATCTCTCCGTTTCGTACCCACGTCTCCATTAGCTCCAGAATCTTCTTCATTGGGAAAGGGAAATGTAAGTACCTTGTGTCTAGCTTTTCCTGCGTTAGCGGGCGTTGCAATGTCTCCCCGTGGCTTTGATGTGGAACAGGAGACGAGGTTGGAAGACTTGCGAGCGCCATCATATCTGCGGATTTCCTTCCTAAGTAGAGGGATGTGGAAGGTGTCGTAATGTCACTGCTGAGTGACCGGATTGAACGCTCCCATCCTCTGTATTCGGGCATTTCTTGATTGATTTCTCCTTCCTCAAGCGTTTCTCCAGTTGGTTGGAAGGCCGACGCGGATTGGACCGGTCTTAGGCTTCGACAAGAGTTTTGAGGTATAAATCCTCTAGCAAGGCTCCATAGGCTGTAGGTTCCCCTTCTTTATCTGGCAGACATTGTAGTATTCCGGATAAGTCTCTTTTCCTGTGGAGTTGTCTCGGATTCTCATCGTCGACTGGACCCTGCTGTTCATCTTCCCTGAGTCTCCTGCGGTTACGCGCCTTTTTTGCTTCTCCACCGGTAAAGGTGTGACTCCTGGTTAAAGATTCATCATTTCTTGCTTATTTGCTTGAGTGGATGCCTGTCGACGCTTCTTGTAATTGTGCCGTTATATCATTCAAAAGGCGAAATGTCTCGCTCGCCTTCCGGTGATACGGCTTGACTTGCCAAGACATCCTCCAAACATTCTAGCCATGCTTCCCATGATACCTGAACTACCCGTGGTTTCCGGATACATTGTGAGATGGAAACCGAAAAATTGAGAATTCAATTTTTTGTGCAACCGATAGATCAATCTCCCACTGTGGTCGCCAATTGTTTATGGGTAAAAACTACTCCTGGAGAATTTGGTAATTTGGGATGTGGATGAGGAATGAATTTAAACCTTAAACAAATGCACTGCGCGGTGAGTGAGTGTAGATTCGAGAGATCAATGCTGTGCAAGTCCGGCCTAAACCAAGAAATGGCCGTTCCAGGACTTGTTTCGGTCACAAAGTGAAGGAGATGGGGTTGATCTTAGGGAGGGAAGCGAAGAAGGTGTTGAGATTGTGAAAGTGTTGGCTTGCTTATGACTTGTAATGAAAGATGAGATGAGCAGCTTGCGGTTGATGCAAGCAGGCTCTGGGTGTTTGAATACGATTTGTATTAACACTTGGTTTTTCTGTCTTGTCTCAACTTGTGTTGTTTTGTGAAATAGGGCGGAGAACCTATTTATACAAGTCATTGAGCCTTATTCACGTCTCTCGTGGGAAGTGGAGGAAGTGGAATGATGGAGAAGTGGAGTTGTGCGTTGGTGATACACGACCAGTCTTGCCCACTTCTCCAGTTCATCTCTAACCGTCCATGACTTCCTGACACGTTCTTGTGATGGCGCGTTGCACGCCGCACGCTTTGTAAACCGCCGGACCAATATCCCGATATGTATCCCCGGTTTGTGACATGATTGATGTCGGAATGTGTGGATCGTGGATCCACGAAAGATAGCATGTAATGCTGAATTGAATAACTGTGTTATTCAGGAAGTCGATACTTGTGAAGTATCGTGTGTATTTTATGCAGGTACTGCATTACGGTGTGGTAAAGTGATGGGTAATGACTCCTCACTAACCAAATAACTCCTGACCAGGGTTGTATAACCAAGTCGCTGGTGAAGTTGAACGGATGAGATGATGTTTGAGACACTCATCTGCGACCGTTAATGAATACTAGGGTTTTTGAAGAGGTGCGCAAGCATCACTCTTCAGCTTGGTCGAAACCAAGCATGGGAAGGACTTTGGAGAGGACCGACCGGTCGTGCATGTTGATGGCATGCCAGTGTACACGTCCATGTCTCACTTTCCCAAGAAGGCGCGATCTAGGCCACTCAAATTGACCAAGACACGATTGAGTGGTTGAGATCGGTTTTGCGGCAGAAATTTCTTACCGCAAAGGAGTTGATAACCGCGTGATATTCCCGCACGCGTTCCAAGACAACCGTCCTTGGTCGGTCTTGGTCGATCACTCCAGCGTGTAGGTGGTAGGTTGATGTTCACACCTATACCGATTATCCCATGAAAACGTGATCTAAGCCATTCAAATCATCCGGTGAAGTTGAGCGGTCGAGATCAATTTGCAATTTGGGAAGTGTAACCACGCATGTTTGGGCGGGCGTTTTGGATTAGCCGGGCATGATATGCCTTGGCCGACCGCATGAGGAGATAGATGGGCCCACGGTGATCATCTTTGGTATGACTGGACCTGTTTAATCTAATCTGTGACCCTCCATTCGCATGTAGGAGAAGATGGACGTGCGTGATGGCTTGAAACCCTAATTTGGCTTTCAAAGCCGTGCGCCACCTCTTGTTTGGGTGACGATTTTGTCACGGCCAAACATTGTTGGTCTTGACCGACCGGTCAAGTGTGTGGCGGTCTCACGGTGATCGTGTTGACATGCTCTGGGCCCTTTGAGTCTACATCTAGACCCTCCATCTATACCTGCGAAGATGGATGGTTGAGACTACTTTGCAACATATGTAATATGCCGCAAACCCTAATTTAGGGTTTTCCGTCATAATGCTTGGTATGAACGGTTTTCTTTTGGCAAGCTAAGGCCGTGGGTATTCCATACCATGCTTGGGGTGATGGAATTGATCTGTGGTCACCCAATCATGCTTATGGAGTTGGATGACTGCAATCAGATCATACCCGGAGACTGATACAGTCAAGTCCGGATGCTCAATCGGGCTAATATAACACACCGAGAGGGGCTCAATCGGGCTAGTATAACACACCGAGAGGGGCTCGGGCTAATATAACACACCGAGCATCAGCCTGTACGGGTATTTCGTACATGGTTTCATTATAGTGCTTGGAGGTTCGTGTTACTCTATATATGAGTAACACTCAGTCTCATGCCACACTGATAATGATTCATTATAGCGCTTGGAGGTTCGTGTTACTCTATAAGAGTAACACTCAATCGTCATGCCACACTGATAATGAGTACAGGAAATACAAGGCTGATATGAAATTCACAAGAAGGGATTGTTGCTACATGATCCATTCTTGGTGAATTAAGTGAGGGAATATCCAACACTTATAAATGGCTTTATCTTTTACAAGATGTCAGCGCATTATTTTTCTGGTTTTTTACAAATTTAACCTTGAACGAAAATCCACCATCAACAATGGTACTTTGAATGAAAAGGTTTACATGCAACAACCACCTGGGTTTGTTGATCCAGCAAATCCTACTCATGTATGTCTCAATCAAAAGTCTCTCTATGGTCTTAAGCAAGCACCAAGGGCTTGGTTTGATAAGTTTAGTAGATATCTACTTAAATATGGTTTCAAGAATTTTGTGTGTGATCCTTCTATGTTCATCTATCACAGTAATGGTGTAAGAATGATACTGCTTGTTTATGTGGATGATATTATTTTGGTTGGCTCATCTGATTCTTTAGTCTCCTCCTTTATTACTTCCCTCAAGACTGCTTTTGCAATGAAAGATTTAGGTCCTCTACATTACTTTCTAGGCATTGAAACTACATTTGATGCTTCTTCTACAAAGTTACTTCTTACTCAAAATAAGTATTCACTGGAACTCTTAAAGAAGCATCATATGCTGGGCTGTAAACCATGTCGAACTCCAGTCTCTCATGGCCAAAGATCTTCTATTTAAGATGGTCATCCTCTACCCGATGCTACTGTTTATAGAAGATTAGTTGGTGGTCTTCAATATCTGACTCTCACTCGGCCTGACATCAGCTTTGCTGTCAATTATGTAAGTCAATTCATGCATTGTCCTACTGATGTTCATTTTCAGTTAGCTAAAATAATTCTTCGCTACATCAAAGGATCTTTAGGACAATGTATTACCCTCAGTTCTGGTGATTGTAGCAAGCTCGTTGCTTATTGTGATAGTGATTGGGCAGGTTGCCCCGATACTCGTAAGTCTACTTCTGGGTATTGTGTTTTTATTGGTGGTAATCTAGTTTTCTGGTCTTCGAAAAAGAAACAAACTATTTCTCGTTCTTCTACTGGGGCGAAATATCGTGGACTGGAAAATGCTGCTACGGAAATATTGTGGCTCTCATATCTCTTTGAGGAATTATCTGTACGATTATCTCTTCCTTGTGCTCTATACTGTGACAATATGGGAGCTGGCAATCTTATAGCAAATCCAATTTTTCACGCTCGAACTAAGCATATTGAAGTGGATTACCATATGGTCCGTGATCTGGTGAAGTTTGGGTTCTTAAAAGTTTCATATATTCATACATTGAGCCAGATTGTTGACTTGTTTACTAATGGCTTATCAAAGGACCAGTTTCATGCTCTTCGTTGCAAACTAATGCATCCTGTGAAAGCTTAGTTTGAGGGGGGATGTAAGCATTTATTACTCGTACGGATCTGTTACTTGTCAGTAACACTCTTTGACATCATTCATTACGTCACTATTTTACAGCTGTATTACAGTTTACAGTTCAGTCGGTTTCATCACCTGTTATTTGCTTTATCCTATTCTATAATTGTAATGTCATTGTCTATATAAAGACATGACTCTGATCAGTTGTACGTGAACATTATTCAATATCAAAACACACTCCTTACATTTGATTTTTAGCATAATCATGATGTAAACTCATCCCATCTCGCCTCAACCAGTCATCGTACGTATTGATTTATTAGCCAACTCATTTTATCTTTAAGAACCCTTATCTAATAGACTAACATTTTTTTTTTTTGCAGAGATTAATGTTGATTCACATAAGAAAAAATCTTATGTGAATCAAGGTTATTAGGTATTACTTTCCTTACCTAATTGGTGGAGAAGTTGTCAATTTACTGACTCAAATAGGTATTACGTATGAATCCTATTATTGTCATTACTTAATTGATCAAAATTTGATTGAATTGGTCCATATGATTTCCTTATCGGATGAACCAACAATACTATTGATTTTCAAAAGATTTTCAAAAGATTATTAATTAGGGTTTACTATTGATTTCCCCTAATTTGATTGAATTTTTGTGAATTAGATTTAAATTGGTAAAGTCTTTTTTAATTTGATTATTTTTTTGATTGAATAAAATAGGTTCCCACAATTGGGACATCATTTGATATGAAATCCTTAGATGCTTTTTCAGCAGAGGCTGGGAAGCATGGTGAATCATTTTTATACCTGTTCCCTTTTAGTACCATAACAAAGAATTTTCGGGAGGTGTGATTTCGTATTATTCAGCATAATACACGTAACAATATTTGCCTCTAATTTGTATATTCTATGTGTTAAAATTTGTAATAAAGGGGTGTTGTGACTATTTCTTCATTGGAAGCAGATATGAGACTTTTGGAGAGGTGGGAAAAGCATCGGTATACGGTGAACAAAGAGAGCTGGTAGGAAATGATCTATTCTGATATAGGTGGGCATCGAAAGCAGATATGAGACTCTGGATGGAGGAATTGTCAGAGAGGATGATCTACTCTCTGATAAATGCGATTGCATTCTACGCTATTCAGGTATATCCACAATAATTGAGATAAAAGCAAAAAAAATAAATTTCCATGAATTTGCGCACTGATCTTCAATTGCCTCTGCTCCCATTCATTCGGGTTCGCACATTCTCTCATTATACTCTTTGCTTTCATTTTTTTAAGGTCAAAATTGAGATTAGTTAAACACTGGGTCTTATAATTGTCGTAGTCAGTGGTTTGCGTTGGGAAAAGCAATAACAGTGTTTAGACAGTGCCCATAGGAGCCATCATCTTGTGTGTAGTGGTGGGGGTATTCCTTATGGGTGCCTGCCTCTTTTGTTGAAATTAAGTCTATTAAATGGATGCCCTCCGTATCAAACTGAGACGGACATAGTTTTTATCTGATCCGTAGTCTTCAAGTTTTTTGTTTTAAGATTTCTGATGGACATAAATGTTTATGCTCCCAGGTAGCACTGGCATCAGGTCAAGGACATTTCCTTGGAGCTGTGAGGAAATCTCAGCTGGAACTAAACCTACCGAATGGTCGATGTGTTGAGGCATATGGATTTACACTGTCAACAGACTACGTTCACTTTACTACACAAGCTCAAGTTCGAGTAGGCAAATTGTTAGCAAAGGCGTTTTACTCCTTCAACATCACTTGATTATCACTGCAATAGCTCTCCACTTATGACATATTGATCAACATATTCCTGATTTGTGAATATATATATATATATATACATATATATTTATGTTATAGTTACTCTTTCTAACCTTTATAACATTACCCTCTTGGATCCCTACATCCTTAATTTGATTGTTCTTAATCTGTCGTGTTTAATCTTTATTTTTATCAAAAACATTTTGTTATTAAAAAACTGTTTCGGGTTTGGTTTGTTTACTAGGATTTTTGGATACAGAAGTAGAAGTCAGAAGTGCTTCTGGACTTCTCAGAAGCAAAAAAAGTGGATAAGTTAGTTTGGCAACTGCTCGACTTATAAGTAAAAAGGTTAATAAGTATGTTTGGCAACATAACAAAGGCAGAAGTCGAAATACATTTTGTATATTGAAATTTATGTTTTTGTCTTCTTATACTATGCCATCTCCCTTGCGAAATGTTTCAAAAAGAATAAGAAATCTCCGTTATGCTACGAGTATACAATATTTCATCTGTAATCATTGAGATGCTACTGCTCTCCTTGATATGGAGAAAATGACTCTCTTGAGGGATTGAAGAGCACCTTTGAGTCATTTCAACTTGCAAGCCTACAATTTAAACACCTACAGAAGAGAAGAAAACTGTATTAGATAACGATTGCAGTTGCTTTACTAAATGACATGGATATTCTACATTGGGAAGAACAAACAACTACTAAAGATACATCAGGAGGGATCGACAAACAAGATTCGAAAACTGGTTGAATATTAATCAAGAAAGTACATGATTAACCAAGGAACGTTAATGTGATATCCAAGATAGGCCATCAGGACCAACAAATTGGCAGGACATCAAAATCATCGTCTAGATAAGAAGAGGGCACGTAGTAGTGGCAAGCGAGCAATCATCTTTAAGTTGGCATCACTATGATATTAAAAAAATTAGTTTGAGCCCAACACCTTAATGAAAGAACACAAGTAAATAGATTAAAGAGAGGGCCTTACCTACAAAACGTAACTTAGCGATGTAAGACGGGGACAACAAATGGATGCTTCGCTGAGCACCATATCCCTTCATGCACTAACAACAATACAAACAGAGCACGGATCACGTCATGTACAAATGCATCTGAAGTAACTACATGTAGACACTAGACAACAGATACAGTCACTTAATAAATCAAATTATATGATAGTGCAACTCAGAGCACAAATAATAATAACCACTCAACCTTATGTCTCACTTTCAATTACTACGGTTCCTAAAAACTAACTGCCAGTACCCATACACAAGTGACCAAAAAGATGGAGAAAGAAAAATAACTAAGACTTACAACTCAGTCACTTGCTATCAAGATGTATAGTATTTTCTTCCCATGTCTAAGTTTTCTATACAACCACCACCGCCAAAATAAGTTTAGACAGAACCCAAATATACATCCTAATGCGACATATATAACCAATACAAGAGACATATGACATTCCATTCCCTTGTGCAACCCAAAATCATAAAACAAGATGGTAGAATTCATGTACACAAAAATTGAGTTCGTTAATTTATTTAAGATTCCAATATGAGAAGCATGGAATGGAATGAATCACCCGACTGTAATCTATTTAAACCATTACATCAAAATTTAGAGATCCCTAAGTGATAAATAAAAAATCTCAAATTAACACAGATCTTCATACATTCTAAAATCGAAGTACGATTACAGGTATAAGCCAAAGTATGATTAGAGGAACAAGATTAAACGATGTACCTTCTTTTTCTTTATCTTCAAATCTCTGAAAAATTGAGAACTTATACCGGCTTTACGCTTCGTCAAGTATTTGCAGTTGTTGTAATAGTTCAACGGGTTAACTAAAAATCAGTTTCGCCTAATACATCAAGACCCATATAGAAAACTCAACCCTAAGACAAAATGAAAAACCCATAATATTAAAAATCAGACAAAAATTACGAATGAAAAATTAAATTGAAAAACGAAACACAGATTTCGTATAGTTTTTCCACCATATAACCTTGAATTAGTGATGATGAGAGAAAGAAGAAAAAAACTCTAGCTTGTTCTTCTCCCACGGCTCTTTGATTTTCATGTCAAAGTACAGAGTTTTAGGTCATGGTTTGGGGAAGACGAGAGGGAAGGAAGATGAGTAGGAAAGAAAAATTATTTTATTACACATACAGATCGAGGAGAAGCAAAAAAGCTACTTCTGATAGAAGAGAGAAGTCGAGATTTTTAGCTCCGTGTAAAAGCTGCTTCTTTGCTTCTAAAAGTTAATTACAAATGAAGCATCCATTCTGACTTTTGACTTATTGACTTCTAGAAGTCAATAAGTTACTTCTACTTGTCTATCCAAACAAGGTATTAGCTCCGTGTAGAAGCTGCTTCTTTGCTTCTAAAAGTTAATTACAAATGAAGCATCCATTTTGACTTTTGACTTATTGACTTCCAGAAGTCAATAAGTTACTTCTACTTGTATATCCAAACAAGCTATTATAGTTTTTAATTTGATTTCATCTACTAGGGTTTTGTTAGTTTATTGGTATTTTTGTGTACTATTTAAACTGTTCTTTTTGTTTATGCGATTCTAGAGTTTTATTGAACATTTGATTTGCACTTCGGCCTTTTCTCTACAGGTTTGCAGAGTTGTGTGTATGCTTGGAATTACTATTGGAGCAGCACTAGGTACTCATCTAGGGTAAATGTCAAGACCAGCAAGGAGGGGGGGGGGTACAAAAACTGTATTATCATTTTGTGATGAGGCTGAGCGAGAATACAAGTCCCTTAGTTATGGCGCATTCTTGAGAATGCTTCAAGTAGTTAGACATAACAGTATATGCATGTCTAATTAATTAGTCATTTTGTTTTCTTCTGCTTGAGGCTTCCTAGAAACGGAGGGAAGTTGTGGCATCACCTTGAAGTCGCTCACAATTTGTTTACAATTTTGCCATCTAGGTCTAATTGGTATGTTTCAATTCTGTGAGTTTTTTTTCGCAGCAATATTGAACCTCAATTCGCAACTGTCAAGTGATGGCTTTGTTGTCCTTCACTTTGGTCTTTGCAGCTATAGTAACCCCCGGTCCAGGTAACCCAACTTTAACTCAACAAGGAACTTTTGTTTCTCACCAAATTGGACTTTCATATCAACTTTACGCAGTATTAACTTAGAATGTATTCTTGGACATGCAATATGAGTAAGAATTGGTCAGTGGTTCTCTTATGATTTTATCGATGTATGCAATTGATCATACATGTAAACATCTGAGTTGTCTTCCAAAAGAGACAACAATTACATTTGGGAAGGAGTAAGTGCTCAACATGAAAAAAAGAAGAAGTTATAAGGGGAATAGAAGTGGCATTTGATTGTGTCTATTCTTAAAGTTAATGGTTTTCTTTTTTTTTATCTTGAATTGGTTAAATTAGTTAAGAGTTATTTATTGGTAATTTGAAGTTATTTATTGGTAATTTGGCACTGACATAACCTGAATATTGACGTTGCAGCTGTCCAGGGAAAACGCCACTTCATTTAGCAGCTCAAGGTGGTTCTTTGGAATGTGTTCAAGAATGTCTTGCATGAGGAGCAGATCGAATTAAAAAAACTGTAGCTGCAAAAATATATAAGAACTAAAATGAGAAATCCGATAAGATGCATGTACATTAACAATTTTTCATTGTTAACCAAAGCTCTAGAATTATTAATGTGTAAGTGAATATTTGGTATCACTTTTTGTTACTGTTGAGACGCCTATTCACATTATAACTTTTTGACATGTTTTAATTGATGACTTTCAATTAGGAAGCATAAATTATGTTTGCCTAACATGGATTCTTGGGTGAAATTTGCAGGAGTGTTCCAAATGTTATAGCGTTGAAGTATAAGTGCGGGGCATGTAGAAGAGTCCAGGGAGAACTATGACAAGCTAAAATGCATATTCAAGCAGATGTGTAAGTGCTAGGCATTTTTCATTGCTCATGTCCCCTGCAGCCTTCCATTTCACAAACTATATCTGTGGAGGCTAAAATCAAGTGATCAAATGAGAAATAAGAGAGAATCGAAAGTCTGTATACAAAAGTTGTTGCAAGATGATAAGAGGAAAGAAATTAAAAGTGGTAGAGGAAATTGTGCATGCCGTCAGTAACTGGACCAGCAGAAGCTCCACCAGATTTGATTTGATCCTAAACCAAAGGCGAAGTCTGATTACTGAGGAGATACACTGTTTGTGATGAGCATATAAGTGTTATTGATACAGGTGAAGTTAGATGGTGCAAAAAAGTGAATGAATAAAATCCAAAATTCTTAGTAGCTCCCAACAGTACAAAACAGTGGATGCTGAAACTATATTTACACTCCAGATAATTGGTAGCTTAAATTTAATAAAAATGCCAAGTTTTATAGTTTGCAAATAAGTACGAGTTTCCGGTTGCATGTTAATTTGAATTTCCAAAGCCCATTTAGCTAGAGCTCATAGACCTTATGTAATAAGTTTTTTAAATAATAAGTCTTGCATGTTTCACTGTTGCAAGTCTTCAGATGCTAATGACGTAGGTAGGAAAGTTCATGGGTAGTATTTTGATTTTAATTAATCTTTTAACTTAGTAGAACAATAAGGCATCATCTGTCGGGCTCTAAAAAATTTGATATTTTGATTACAAAGGAACATATGATTATAAAGACTCAGTTTTGTCTATATTTACCTCCATCCAATTAGTTAAAAAATGCACACTTTTCTGAATCGTTTTGGGCGGGCGAGGCGAAGTCGAGTCACGCCAAATAAAAAATCCTAAGCGACGGGGCGAGGCGAAGCCGAGCCACACCAAATCAAAAATGCATCACGATAGGGCGAGGCGAAGCCGAGCCACATCAAATCAAAAATGCATTTGGATAAGACGAGGCGAAGCCAACCTTCACTAAATAAAAAATGCATCGTGACAAGGCGGGGCGACGAGGCATGCGGAGCTATATCACATCAAATGAATAATATGGTTAAAACAAAAAGATGAGTTTACCAAATCAAATCGGGACGGGACGAGGCGAAATCGAGCTTTACCAAATCAAATCGGGACGGGGCGACGAGGCGAAGCCACTCTTAAATCAAAAAGGATCGCGACGGGCGGGGGGCGAAACCGTGCAACACCAAATCAAAAATGTATCGGGACGGGGCGAGGCGAAGCTGAATCCGAGCTACACCTAATCAAAAATGTATCGTGATGAGGCGGGGCGAAACCCCATGACACCTAATAAAAAATATGGCTAAAAAAACAAAAATGCCCTAGCATAGCACGGGCACAAAATCTAGTAGATGTAAAATAATGTAAGGAAGTGATTACGGTGTTGTTGTTTCTCATGAATATCTATCAATCAAAAATTGCCAAGGCCAGAATATTGGGTTTGATCCAGGATATATATTTGTGTTCCGTCATTAGTACGTCTCTGGCTCTCTTGCCTAACTCATTAGTACGTCTCTGGCTCTCTTGCCTAACGTGAAACGTGTATTGAAAATTTGAAACATGAATGAAAGTCGGGGGTGAGCAAAAAGTCCGGAACAACGGATTTCACCCGTATCCGTCCGCAAAATTGCGGGTGAAATCCAATCCGCAAGATCTATGGGCCGGTCACGGTTGGGATTCTCAAATACGCACTTTTAGCGGTTTGGTTGTGGTTGGACTTTGAAATCCGCGGATTCACCCGCACCGTAGGTCTTGTTTCTACAATAAATGATTTTGCTAATTAGATTTATAAGAAGATGGAAGATATAAAGTATAATTCTTTATATAAAAACAGAGTTTTTTCGAGCGACGTGGTTAATCGGGGCTTCTGGTTGATTCTGGCCCCACCATTCTAAATTTCAGCCAATAGAATTCCTGTAGAATCTTTTGGGCCCGCAAAATATTTTTTTACCAATCACATTTTAGAAAATAATTTCCTAAATTTCCTAAATCTTATTTATTCTAAGAAACATATCAAAACAAATATAAGCAATTTAAACATTACAAAAAAAAAAAATCATCATCATGATAAAATAAGATAAAATGTTCATCATGATTTCATCGTAAAATTAAATCCATCATATGATTAAAAAAAAATCATATAAATAAAAAAAGTCATATAAATAAATCAATGTTCAATGTCCATTTACAGTTTTTGTAATGAAATTCTTTATATGAAAACAAAGTTTTTTCGAGCGTTGTGGTTAACCGGAGCTTCTGGTTGATTCTGGCCCCACCATAAAAATTGAAAAATAATGTTCAATGTCCAATTACACTTCTTATAATTAAATTAATCCTAATTACAATTCCAATATCTACTAATAAGTTAATTCTATTTGCACTTTACAATGACAATTCATGATGAAATTAACAAAACCTTGGTCAAATTTAGATCAATGACTGAAATTTAAAATCAAAATACATGGAGCTGGGAACTTACCCGTAAATTGAAGTGTTCTTCCTCTCTCGTTATAAACGAATTTTAATCCTGTCCAAATGTTGAAACAAAAAATCGTTAAAACAACATCGGGAAGGTATTTTTAAGAAAAATTTTGAGAACGCAAACAAAAAACATTAGTAGAAAAATGCAATACAAAACGATGAATGAGTTTCCATTAAAAAAAAAGATTCCCAATCCTAAATGTGTAGAAACTGCTCAATATATCTCAATTGTGTCCAAAAGCAAAACAAAAAAACCATTAATTCTATTCCTGGACGTGACAATAGATATTTAACATTTTTTGTACAAAATATTTTTTTTTGGTAGGTAAATAAAGGATTAATTAGACAAAATATTGCAACAAATAATATAGTTATCGGAAAATATTCTGCTATCCAAAAACATACTAAAAACTATAAGAAATTTATTATATTTCCAAAATTAAGTTAATGAATTTTGCGGGCTTGGCTCTATAGAAAGCACTCAAGAATAGGTCAAGACATTATTTGCACGTCTTTTTCTTCTACGGTATTTTTCATGTTTTTTTTTATTGTTTATTGATCACTGATTTTGTTTTTTATTTTCCAGGCAGGTACGCTGCAGGTCGCTTTTTCTTCTACGGTAGTGTTCGTGTTTTTTCTTTTTATCTTATTGTTTGTGATGATTTGCGTTTGTTTTTGGTTTTCCAGGTACGCTCAAAAGTGTTTCATGGGAAGCTCGAAAGTGTTTATGGTAATCCAGATAAATTTCCGCAAGGTAAAGGATTTGGTATATCTCTTTAGAATCTTTGAATCTTCTTATATGCAAGATTTTTTGGTTGCGATTGTACATGTTTTCTTGAAATTACTACAACTGCATGCAGATTTCTTTACGGGGTAATGAGTACCCGAGCTAATTGTTGTGGCCTCACGCCTTGGTAACTAACAATGATGATGTGCTTTTCTATATGTCCTTTTTTTTATTGTATTCTATTGAAGCTTTTCTATGCTCGAAACGGTGAAAAAATATGTCTTACATAGGGGGTTTAATTCTAAAAGGAGGACTTGCAAATACTAACGGTGGTAGTATCGATTTTAATTTATCGATACCCTATTATCCTTCAATTAATTCATTCTGTCCAAACTGTGAGATATCGTGCCCAAGGGAATTAATGATTATTTTTTTTTGGTTGAATAAATATTGTGATACCCAATATAAGTTGATTCTGAAATTTGGCACCCTGGGCCGATAACGCGAGCTCTTTTCTGTTTGCAAGTTGGATGTTGCACCTTAAAATCGGACAAAATATTGCACGTTGCTTTTTCTTCAACGGTATTGATCGTGTTTTTTTTTTCTTATGGTTTTCACTGATTTGCGTTTGTCTTTTGTTTTGCAAGTATGCTCAAAAGCTGTTCATCTACGATATTGATCGTGTTTTTTTCTTTTTCTTATTGTTTGTTGATCACTAATTTGCGTTTGTTTTGCAGGTATGCTCAAGTTTTTCATGGAAGCTCGAAAGTATTTATGGGAATCCTGATAAATTTCCGCAAGGATTTGGTATATCTCTTTTGAATCTTTGAGTCTGCTTATATGCAAGTTCGATGTTGCACCTAAAAACCGCAAGTACATTCTTGCGAGAAATTCTAACTGTACTTCGTAAATGGAATAATCGCTTAGCATAGCATAGATTAAGCTGTCATATATACCGTTATACATTGTTTTTTTAGGTTTCATGAGAAACGTAATCAATTTGAATATTTTTAAAAGTTGTCATATATACCATTATACATTATTTTTTTAGGTTTCATGATCATATGAGGAACGTAATCAATTTGAATATTTTTAAATCAACAATATGTCAAGAAGGTTGTCATATGAGGCCATTGCAGTAACTTGAATGAATGTTGTTAACTAAAAATTTATGTGTTATTTGTAGGGCTATCTGTCTTTTTTTTTTTGGTTTAGGAGCAGGATTGTCAAGAAGGTTTTGAAGATCCAGCCACAAACAAAAGTAGAAGGTTGTTGGAAATAGATAGATTTGTGAAAACTTTTTTGGGTTATATTAGATGAAAGAAATTTTGACTTTTAAGTAGATAACAAATGCGTGTTTTTAGGTGGATGGTTTGGTTCGACTAAATCGTTTCTTTTGCAGCGTATAGGTTCTTTGTGTTTGTGAAGACCCTGAATTTGTATAGGGTGTGGCATCCAAGTGTTGGACAAAGGGGTCTAATAAGAGATATGGTGCAGAAGTTCATCACGGTCACAATTGTGCATTATAATTTGAGTTTCTTTGGTTTGTCTTGGTGTCCAAATTATAAGAGTGGTGGAGATAGCGGTGGAGAAGATTCTAACTGGAACACAAATTAGTGGGTGGTTCCATATTGCTATTGTGGGTTCTTACAATAATTTGTTGAAACCCTACCCTGAGTCACGTCATATTTCCCACTGTATTAAGATGCTCATGTACCAGAATTTAGTTGCCTGAAATCCCATTAGATGGTGGGAAGGTTTCCAAACAAGACTACCGTTGGGGTGTACACAAAAACTGGGGTTTGATTTTTTTGAAATTGCAACTTACAGTACCTTGGAATACCCTTAAAAACTTTATAAATAATTGCGAAAATGGTGGTAGAAAACAAACTAAAATTTTCATTTAGTTAGCGACATTAATCATTGGGCTTTGTACTAAAAACCAACCTGATGTACGTTTGGCATACACATATTTACGAGTTCGATGCATGCTTATTTTTGAGTTTCATGGGAACATTTTTGTTTTTTTTGTTGGTGCAATAATTGATCAGTAAATCGCTGTTGGAGATTGTAATTCCGTTACAAGCAAGACTAAATCTTTTGCAACGTATGGGTGTGATATTAGAGAGGAAAAATAAGAGAACACGTGGAATATATCTCGGTAAGATGTATGTATATATTGTTCAACGTGCATGAGATTTTAAATTTTTGTTTTAAATGCCTTTAATTTTAGTGCCCTTTTAGTGTCCGAAGGAGGTATACAGTTTTATATGAGTAGTTCCGAGATCGCCAAGGATGGATCCAGAAGAAGCAAGGGTAAATCGTAGCATGAATAGAGATGCAACAATGCAGAGGAGATACCAAAGCTTTGATTTGGGTACAGGTTGAGTTTGTCTGAAATTCCTAAATTACATACACAAAATTTATTTATATCTCTACAAAGATGGTACGACGATGAAGCGTCAGACACGCGTGAGTATCATGCTTTTAGATTGCAAGGATAATCAAGGGACAAACATTGATCAAGATGGTCATTTTTGTCCTAGCAATATGTAGTTGATGCGGAAGAGCATTTTCATTTGGGAACTGATTAGAGAACTTGACATATGCAGGCTTTCAAACAAAATTCATTTGGGACAATAACCTGACGCCATGGAGTAGAACAAGGGCGAAGCTAGACTTTAGGCTAAGGGGAAGCAAGAATATTTTTTAGGGGTGCAACTAAGGAAAAGTGGGCTTGGATCTTGATATTTAGCAATATTTAGGTTTGGGAGCCAGTAGGGATGGGTGTGCAGTTGCACACCCTTGCTTTTAACTGGCTCTGCCACTGGAGTAAAAGAAAACAACAAAATGGCCGATAAGAAAAGAAAGAAAGAAAAACGAAATGACTGGGTGGACCAAAAAAGGAAAAAAGATATATTAAAAAGAAATCAAAATTTAAAAAACGGAAATGCCATTCCAAGCACGTATTACCACACTAATCACAGCTCGGCTGACGTGTCACAAACAGCTGTAATAAAACGTGGCAGAGACAAGTTTTACTCGGTCAAAGTTTTCTCTCTTTATTTATTATGGTTGTTAGAGAGATAAAACTATACATGAACAAAATCTAGATCTGAACCAAAAGTGAGAAAATAAGAGAAACGAGTAAACTTCTGAAGAATTTTTTCTCCTTATTTGTTGAAGAATAATTGAATCAGTAAGTGATTCTACCATTACCGATATTCTTAGATTCATATCTTGTGTTTGATACAATCAGAATTTGTATTGTGTAGTCTATGTATCTTGTGTTTGATTCATATATGGGTTTTGTTTGTTAATTTTCATGGAATTTGAAAAAGAAGAGTTGGGTTTTTAAACTCTAAAGGGTTAATCTAATCTGATAACGTCATTTTTTTTTTTTTAGTATCTGTTTCTACTTTGATTTCTATGAGATGGTTCGTTTTTTTTTTTTTTTTACATGAATTTGATTTTGTAAAGTGATGGGTTTGTTCGAATTTGATTTTTTACATGAATCTGATTTGTAGTGCTAATTTGAAAGTAAATATTCAATTGAATCAATTCTATATTTCTATGTGAAAATTTGAAATATGTAAGTGCACATGAAGTGTTCGATAATTTGTTGTGAAGAAAGAATTTTAGTTTGTGTTTGTGATAATATGCCATTGTAAAAATGACTTAGTTGGATGTTACATAGTTCTCCAGGAAGATATTTCCTTGCAAAGTGTTGAAGTTTGGTTTTCTGCCAGATGCGGATGTGCTTGTTGGGACAGCAGTTGTTGATATATATTGATATGGTAGGTGTAAAGGGTGCTCTCTGAACTATTTTTTGTTGTTTGCTTGCATTTTCCCAAACCTCAAGTATATAGGTTAGTCTCACTGACGTTTTTATTTTATTGAATCTTCGCTTTCAGTTAGTGCTTAATTCTGTTTCACTATTGAGTGTTTTAATTTAGTGCAACAATTTCATATTCTCTTAACAATTACGAGAGATGTCACCTGTCTCTGAATCCTTTCATGATAATATGCAGATATGGATGTAGATGCGTGCAAAATGACTGAATGTCAAGATGTTGAGATTAGTAAAGACCAAAAATCGGAAGTTAATGAAGTTACACAATGTAGGAAAGTTGGAGTGGAATTTGATAAGGTAACAGGAATCAGAATCCACAAAAGCTTACATGCATTAGTGGTCCAAGCAGCTGGATATGAGAAACTTACATTTGATAAAAAAGATGTTTAGAAATTTTTGATTAACAATCAAATTCCTCTAATGTAATTCTGAATCTAAATTGTAAACTTTGCATCAAATTTTCATATAATTATGATTGTAGACTTTGAGTAATTTTTTTTTATTCAAATTCAGAAAGAAAGAGAAAAAAGAATTGTCAAATCTGTAAATAATGAATTGACCGAGTAACTTTTCTCTCTCCCACGTTTTATGACAGCTGTGGCGACACATCAGCTTGACCTGTGTTTAGAGTGGTGAAGAGTGCGTCCAATAGCATTTCCGTTTAAAAAATATCAAAATTAAAAAAAGTACGAAGGACATAACTTTTTAATTTGTTTTCTTTTATTACATTGCATTTTTATTAGTTTACCAGATGTTTTATTAATTATTAGGATCATAATCTTATTGAATTTTCATTAGTTTTTTTCTAATGATCTTATTTGTTTTTAACGAATTAATTAATTTTAAAACATCATAAGCGAGACACTGGCCCGTGCGTAGCACGGGTGACCAACTAGTAGGAATAGAAATCATCCCCTCATTTCACCTGTAAATTGTAATATCCTATTCCTTCTAATTATGCTTATATAGATCTACAGCTGTCTTATTTAACTGTTCATTTAATATGCTTATTACAGATCTTAAGCTGTCTTTGTTTAACTGTTCAGTTAGTATTCATTATTGGGTCCGGCATAAGGTGAACTGTCTTTTTGTGGTAGCTTTTGCTCTTACTGGCTTTTAAAGCCACTAAGTTGACAATAATCTAAAATACAAGTGGCTGAGACATAATTTCTAGTGGAATCAAGTCAGGTTGGCTTACCGTATGAACATTATTGTAGAGCTACTTGCTATGCAACTGGAGTTACGCCAGCCACTATCAAGAAATGTTATAAGGAGATTTATCCTTATGCGTCCCGACTGGCTTAGGAAGACCTCAAGAAATTGTGTATACCTAAAAAACAAAAACCCATTCATGACTGCACTCCGTTTCTGCAGATTATTTTATTTTTTTGCTCGATAATAATATTTTCATTGATTACTAAAAATTACCAAAGGTTATAAAAGAGAACCCAATAAAGGGATTTAAACAAAAGAATACAAAAATTACTACAAATTGTAATTCTAACTAAATCTGTAGTAAGTTTGTTGTTCATTTCCATTTGTGTAAGGAAAGGTGGTCTATGATTGTAATTGATGCACTCACCCCTTTGGAGATTTGCACCTTTTTTTTGCCATTATATCTAGGGCTGAACATGGTTTCGGTTTTCCGTTGGAACCGGACCGAACCAAACCAATAAGGAAGAAACCGAACCAAACCATTTACTAATGGATTGGTTATGGTAAAAGAATTTGAAAACCGACATTGCTGGTTCGGTTTTGGTTTGACATGAAAACCGAACCAAAAACCAATGGAAAACCGATAAGTAAAGGCCGTTGATTAAAATCAGATAGATTTTATCTATCCCGTCTATCTCACACTCTGAATATGGAATTTGGAGCATGCAGAACTTGGAGTTTATGTATTTAGAATTTGTAATGTTTATGTTTTGAACTATGCTTATAAACTTGAGTTATGAACTACGTTTGTGTGTTAATTACATTTTGCAAGTAGGTTAAAAAAATTCAATTGTGTTATTTTTTTAAAGATTTGAATTTGAACTATCAGTTTCAGAAAACTGACATGCAGTCGGTTTTCCAGTAACCAATGGCACAAACCGAAACCGGCTAAAACCATTTAGAAACCGAACCAATGGTTTCTGGATTGGTTTGGTTTAGATTTTTAGAAACCGATATTGTTGGTTTCGGTTTTGGTTTGGCTAGAAACCGAGCCAAAACCGACCATGAACAACCCTAATTATATCTGCAGATGATTTTTTTTTTGAAAAAATTTGCAGTTAATCCGCATCACCCGCTAATCCGCGGATGTCAAATCCGCGGGTGATTGGGCCGGACACGGTTGGATTTTTCAAATCCGCAACTTTGACAGATTGGACGCGGGTGACCCCTAATCCGCATTCGTCCGTCCGTTGCACACCCCTAGTGAAAGTCTTTCACTTTGGTTTATCGACTCTTAAAGGCCCACACTTTTATGCAACCCAAATTCTAAGTTATTTGAATTTGAGTCAAATTTTGGACATGGGCTCAGGGCAGCTGGTGTATCACAACTGGATGGTTACCCCAACCATTAACTAGAACCGTTTTTTTTTTTGGGACCTTGATTTTTTTGTGGGCACCATGGTTTTATTTTGGGTAAGACATTAGAAGTAAATCTAGGTCACCCCTTATCTAAATATTTATATTAATAACTAAATTACCCCCTGATTAATTTTGGGTATTGATTAGTAAGTGTTAATAATAGTTAGTGTAATGATTAGTTAGATGATTAAGTTAAAGATAATTAGTGAGATTAAAAAATCAGATGTTTTTTTTTAAAAGAAGTAAAATTATTGAGAGAGTAAAGTTAGAGAAGATGAAGAAGGAAAACATGAAAAACAATGGATTTTACCAACGACAACCGGAGGAAGGGTATTTGGGTACCCAGGTATGCTTCAAACTTAGATAATGTTGGTTGAATTGCTCCAAATTTTCAAAAAACTATAAATTTTTAGAGTAGATTTGGGCTTGTTCGGTTACCTTATGTGAAGAACAGGTTACCGAACTCATCTGAAAGTGTAGTTCGGTTACTTTTTCCAAACACGCATGTTACCGAACTCGCTCTTTAATGGAGGTTTTTAGTCGTTCGGTAAATAGACATGTTACCGAACTTTGTTTATAGGATTTACAGAGTAATGTTCGGTTGGTTCGCAAACTTTAACCCAACAACATATCTAACCGAACTCCACATGTATGCAATTAGTGAAGATTTCGGTTTGTTAATATTTTTTGCGAACAAACCGAACATAGTGGGACAAGTTCGGTTAAATTGAAACTCAACATAGTAGGCAAAATAGCACAGTTCGGTTACATTGAAATTTTTTTTTCTTTTTGTAATATGGGTAGAGTTCGGTTACTAGATAGTTTAAGAAATTTTTGCGAACCAACCGAACAGAGTAGGCAAAGTTCGGTTAAATCATAACTCAACATAGTGGGAAAAATAACACAGTTCGGTTACATTGGTTTTTTTTTTTTTTTTTTTTTTTTTTTGGTATTATGGGTAGAGTTCAGTTACTGACTAGTTTTAGAATTTTTTGGGGACCAACCGAACACAATATATGGTTTTCAATGAGGAGTTCGGTTAAAACTATTTTTTGCGAACCAACCGAACTCGGAGTTCGGTTACGAAAAATTAAATTCGTGGTAACCGAAGTGTTCTTCGTGTTCCTGGTTTCAGAATGTTCGGTTACAAAACTAGTTTTTTTAAAACTATTCCTAACCGAACATGCCACCTTAACTTCCATTTAAACCATATTTATGATGATTTCTACTCAATTTTACCAATCAAAAAACGAATTAAAAAGATTGATGGGTTTTTCAATCGAACGAGGAACGTCAAGGAAAGAGAGAAGAAGAAGAGAATAATTTTTTTTTGGGTATATTAATTATAGGGGGAAAATATCTCTAGCCCCTTTTCTTAATTTTCTTTATGACAAATCCATCATATACTCTATATTTGAAACCCATAATTAGTTTTAAGGTTACTAGTTTTACTATACTAACCTTTAATTATATTAATTATCTTGTTTTAATTATAATAACTATCTGTTTTTAGTCAACCGTGAAAAGTGAATACAATAAATCTTTTGATTTTTTTAAACTATTATTACGTGTTATTCTCTCCTTCTCCCAAAAAATTCTTAGTAATCGACACACAAAAACTCAATTATCACCATGGGTAAGTTCATGAGGAAAAAAAAGTCAATTATAACTAAAAAAAAATTAGGGAAAAAATCAATTATCACCATGGAAAATTAAGGAAAATTCTAGTTTTCATTGGAGATGATTGGTGAAAATTTCAATCTTTAGTGATAACTTTGTGAAAATCGTGATTATCATGGGATGATGAAAATATCAATTTTCACAATTTAGTGATAATTGTAATTTTCATCTATATGTTTTGTGTGTAGTTGTGCTAAACGAAATTCTTAATGATCACTTTAATTAATTCATCTATAAACCACACTCAATAGTAAAGAATCAAATATTGACATGATTGTCATTTGTCGCTAGGATTACTATGCTAGTGTCGGGGATGTGATGAATCCACTGAGCCACAATCAATATCTCCATAAAAACGAAGAACGAAGTAAAAGAGGTGTAATTTATTTCTTTATTAAGAGTATACCGAATAACGAAGGAGAGAAAGTAATTGGCGAGAGTAAAAAAGAGGCCGATATGCCCTAAACACTAATCCCGCGTGAGAAAATAAAGGTAGCGCAATCTTTAAATTTCCCAATTAATGGGAATAAATTTACCGGGCCCGAAAATTACGGAAGTAATCTTTGTTGCGAAAATATGGTAACAAATAATTTTGACCGGATTCTTTTCCTTAAAATATTTATAGTAATAATTGGTAACTAATTAAGGTTAATTCAGTCCTACACAAAATATATAAAATTTAAATTCAATCTAAACTACTAATCTTAACCGTAGATTTTGTATATTGGGCTACACATATATACAATCTTAATGATGAGTTTCTGGAAGAGAGATAAACCAAACTTGGGTTCCTCAGAAATTTCCATATTAATTATATGTTCCTACTTTTAACACCCTACAAATATATCCTTATACAACAATAAATATGTCCCTCCTTTTTAATAACTTTATCTATTTAAAATTAGATTAACTTAATACCCTCCCATATAATATTTTTCTTTACTTCAAAATGGAACAAATTTCTTCCTCTCCCACTTCACCACCACAACTACCACCACCACCACCACCACCAACATTCAACTACCATTCCACCACCACCGTTCAACGACCACTACCTACCAACCGCCACCACCACTAATATTTTATCACCACTTCGTCACCACCACTAGTCCGCCACCACCACTAGTCTTCCGCCACCACCACCACTAGTCCGCCGCCGTTGCCGCCGCCGGTTTAGATATTTTTGTATGAACAACAGTATTTGATCCAAATAAAAATAGGATCAACATTAGAAGTTGATCCATTTAGGGGATCAACAACAATAGTTGATCCAAAAAAAAAAAGATCAACAATAGAAGTTGATCCATTTATTGATCAACAACAGTAGTTGATCCAAAAAAAAAAAAGATCAACAGTAGAAGTTTATCCAATTTTGGGGATCAACAACAGTAGTTGATCCCCTAAATTGGATCAACAATGAAAGTTGATCCATGTAAATGGAGTGAACTTGGCGTGAGTCGAACACGCATCATCTGACATGGAGTCAGTCATGTTACCATTGCACCACAAATTCAACATTTAAATAATTTACATCTATAAAATCCAAGCATTTAAAGTACAAGGAAATTAGTGGATCCCATTTAAAGTACAAGAATTTACATCTACCATTGCAAGCATTTAAAGTACAAGAATTTACTTTAAAGTGCTGGATCAAACCAACCTGTAAGTGAACTTTGAACCACCAAATACTGCAGATGGACTACCCGGGATAAGGTAAGGAAGAAGATGCAAGGAAGAAGATGGTGCAGAACTTCTTTGGTGATTTCCCTGCTTACAGCAAGAATGTTAACTGTTAACAACTTATCCATGATGTTATTTGACAAATTAGGAAAAACTGTCAGAATGGATGCATGAGGGTATGAAGTACAGATCCATTAATCCCAAAATAACTAAATAATCTACATAAGCCAACAGAATATTCTATAAATATATGTATCCATTACCTTATCGCTAATTGAAGAAACCAGCCACACCACCGCATAAACACACTTCAGCAATGAGAAAATGAGCCAACAACACTAAGACTTGGATCACAGAAGGCAATTCCATACCCTAATCAATTATCTTAATTAGCTGATTAGTTACCTTAATCAATTAGCTGATCACGGATGCATACATTAATTACCTTAATCAATTAGCTGAAAAATGATTTGAATAAACCAGCCACACCACCGCATAAACACACTTCAACAATGAGAAAGTGAGCCAACAACACTAAGACTTGGATCACTGAAGGGAATTCCAAAAGAACCGAATTCCCTGTACATCATAAAACATTGCCATTAACATGACAGTTTAAACTACGTCAGTAAGTTGGAAAGCTACAATGAACATTACTAGAAATTCAAATTATGTGCTTTACCTGCAAGGCAAAGGTAATGTCTGCTTCATCAACTTTTAGTGTTACTCTCTTTAATTTATCATCTCGAGATTGGCCAAGCTTAATAAGGCCCCGCACCCATTAAAAAACAAAATTTAATTACCTTTTCAATTTAATCACCTAAAAAGCAAAATTGAAGAAGAAGATAGTTAATTACCTTAATCAATTAGCGATCCCAAGAAGAATGAAATTTAAAATTAGGGTTCAAGGAATCTCAACTTCTCAAGTATATTCCAGATTGGAAATTCATAACAATTCACTTGAAATTGAAATGACTCTAATGATTTTGATGATTGAGATTAGATTTTGGAGATTAATTTGTCGTTGGTTCATCATTAGATTTAGGTTTCTTATTTGAATCGGGTAAAAAAGGATCTAAATCGATTGATTCAGAGGTGGATAAATGGTGGTGATGCTTGTGGTAGTGACGATGAAGATGGTGGTAGGGGTGGTGGTGAAGATGAATATGGTGGTGGTGGGTTTGGTTTGAATTTTGGTCGAAGATCTCTCCCTGTACCTCAAATTTCTCCTCTCTTACTCTGAAATGATAGTGGTGGTGCTGCTTGTGGCGGAGGCGATCGAGATGGAGGTGGTGGTGGTGGTACTTGTGGCAGAGGCGACCTAGATGGAGATGGCGGTAGTGGGAGCGCTGGAGATGGTGGTGGTGCAGCGATGGAAATTTTTCTCTGCATTGTAATAAAGAAGAAGAAATGAAGCAAGAGTGAAAGGTTAAATAAGGAATTATTAAGATTCAGATTTTAGATAAAATTTCAAATATGCCATCAGGGATATTTGTAAAGCCTGTTAGGGATATTTGTAAAGGCCCAGTAGAAAGAGGGACATTAATTCAATTACCACTTTTTTTTTTTCAAAACTAAAAAATTTCGATTCTCCTCCTGTTTTTGTTTTTTATTTTGATTTTGATTTTGGTTAATAAAATCATTTAGATTAGATGTATATGATTAGACTTATATAGTTATTAAGTTAGTTTTAATTTAAATTAAAGTAAAGGGTAAATGTGTATTTACCTAACTTTAGGACACCCCTTATAAGTATAGGGAGGTTGGCCTAATAAGACCATGGTCCCCTCAAAAAAACCATGGTCCCTAAAAAATGGTTCATTAACTAAGATGTATAGCTCAATAGCAAATGACTAAGGCCGGTTCTTATGGGGGTGGGAAACTTAAACATATGCCATGCCAGGTGGCATGGCAAATTGGCCGCATCACTATGGTAATATCGTTAAGCGATGGAGTTTTTATCGAACGATGGAGACTAAACCACTGGCGATCAATGTTCAAGCGATCACCAGGAGTGTGTGCTTGACCTTGGGGCATTTACAAGAAACGACCAGGGGTCTGGATCCGGATATCATTCATCTCGATCTGCATCTCTTTTATCACCTACTAGAGTGTCTTCCACTAAATTTGAGTAGAATGACGACTTCTGCGAGCTCCACAAGTTCCACGTATTCTTTGACTGCTACCACCAGGGCTTGTACTCATGTCATCACGACCACTTGTTCCTGTATTAGAATGACGTAAACCACCACGACTTACACTCATAGGCATTGCAAGCGTCATATTGTCCCCCTGGATATGCATCTATCTCAAGTGAAAGTCTCGAATCCATCGAGAAGATTTGTTAAAGTGTTCAATTGGTTCTGATACTCTTCTAGTGATGCCACTACCCCCTAATACGGATACCTCTGAGGCATACCTTCGTAACCAAGGGAAACAATGATAATATCTCCTGAAGGAGATAAAGTCTTGACTTCCCAAGACATTTGGGGCATATTTGACGAACCCATTTGACTACTAGCATATGTATATGCTTCGCTCGACCGTGGTGGAGGTTGGGATGGAAGAACATTAAGTGGCATATTACTGACTTCTAGAAAATCCACATCACCCAAGTTTTGGGGTTGCACAACAATATATGGCTTGCAAATATTCTGGAACCAACTATAGTAATCAAAATTATTCTCCGGAGTTTGGATCAAATCTTCAGCTTCTTCCCAAGTTTGTTCATTAGCTAACAATTTCACCCAGTCATCAAATGAAATTATCGAAGTTGGAAACGGGTTGATTGCTTTTACCTTTCTGGCTTGTAGCTGAAACATATGTCTTTCTCCGCAGTACCAAATGCCATGACCAGTAACAAGACTTTATAACACAAGTCTCTTAAAGCTTAATTTTTTTTTTTAAAGAAACTATTATTAATCATCATCAATAGAAAGAAGTTTACAAGAATTAAATGGGAGTCTCGCAACAAGCTGAGCTCCAATCCCTTTTTGAATGACAACACCTAACCTATGGAAAATAAAATCTCCAACCTTGACATTCGCATCATGACTGGCCATGTAATTATGTAATCTCTTCAGAAAATCTATCGTATCACTGCCCAACTCTCCTAAAGTGGTGAAAGCAAGGACACCAAAGCCAAACCCCTGAGCTGATCACTTTTCGAGATATTTAACATTTTTTTTTTGAAACTATCCATAGGCCCGTCCTGCCCCCCTGGAAGCGTAGCCTACTCCCCATGAGCAAACCCGACCCTCTTAAGTCTTAATTGTTACATTCTCTGTGTTGTTTCTTTACATTACTCCTCAAGATTAATATACGACATTTCGTTCATATTTACAATTGATGCATCCTCTGATTTGCAGCGACATTTTGACCATCATTTATCTGACCAATCCAATTTTCTTTTTTGTACTTGTACACGACCGGAAAAAATTATACGGGTGTCGTGAAGCTCAGGTTGACAAACACCAAAGTAAATATACCACCAATACTGAGAATAAAAATGATAAAAACATCCTTGTTTTACCAGTTTAACAATTAAATCGATAATGAATCAAATAAATAAAAAGAGATTGTGGTTCTTACCTCCAAAATGACCCAAAATCCATTCTAAGCTATCTGAATTACCAGACGAGCATTCACCGAGAATTCAGTATAATTCACCTAAAATTGCATCTTCCCAATCATATGTTGTGCTTTAGCTAAATCTTTTAAAGCACCATGAAAACCAACTAACGTTACTGAGCTAGCATTGGGGAACATAACTTGTCCTAGTACGTTTAAAACAAAAATACTTTTAAGCTCAGGATAATCGCTAGTGTTTTGAATGTCCCTGTTCTTCAACCCTCTTAGCATAACGCTTCAAAAAACTCTTCAACCCAGATACTCTTATTCCATTTGCGTGTAATTTTCTGGATTTTGGCTTTCTTCCAACATCATTTGAGTACAAGGTAAGTAGTTGATTCCATTTTCCTTCCGACTCCCACTTTATTTGGTTAAATGGAAGTAAATATCCCTCACATGCTATTCCCGTTAACATGTACAAATCTAACGGTGTAAACCCTAAAATTAACATGGTCATAACTAAAGTCTGTATTTGAAACTAAAGTTAAAATTAAAATAAGACTAAAACAATTGATTGGAAAAATAAAACTTACCACATTCGAAATCCTTCAAGAAGAACTTATTTGCAGTTTTCCACCAACGTTCCAATATAACTCGCACAATATAAGTCATGTGGTTTTTAGTTTTCACATGATATAAATGTTGCCAAGGATATCTCCGCACGCTTTCTTGAACAAGAAAGGGAAGGAGCTCAAACACAGTGCTGATTTCAGACCATCCACCTCTTAGTTTAGGTATACCAACTCACACGGAATGACCAGATATATGTGTAGGTAATACACCAGGACCAACCATCAGGGGTTAGTGATCGCTGTCGTATGCGTCAAAAATAATTTCACTTTCCTAAAGTATATGATAAGAAAGAGTTCGTATCCACAGAGAGGCGATTGTAGTTATTTCGTAATCAATTTCTTGAAGTAACCAATTGGGGGGATTTCTGAATTTTATGTAAGCAATAAAAGCAAATTAAAAGCAAAGTAAATTGTAGAAAATAATCAATGGAGAAAGATATTGGTCAAGGAATTCATCTTCAATCTTAGACATGTGCTTGCATATATTATTAGAATTACGATTTAATCTCTTGTGTTATCAAAAGCCTAGAGAATCAAGAAAGCAAGATAATCTATTAATTTCTCAAGTTCATCAACACACACATTAGGGCTGCGTATGTGAATTCTACCTAAAGAATAACCTAACGCCTTGCGCTAATCAAGTTCAATTCCTAGGAGCATTAAGTTTCATAAATAGGCTAATCAATGCAATTGTCATGCGTTGCACATAACAATTCGGACAATGGTCAAACTCTACATATGATTACGAGAGTGTATCACTACAAACCGTAAACATATCATGCTACTTGTATTCAAGGTTATCGCTCGATGAAAAACCCTAAAATAGCTTTGGACTAGGATGCAAGTTCAATTAATTGGCCACTTAACTAATCAAACATCATAATCCTATCACAATACATCAATCATGTGATTCTTAAAACAGTAGAGATGTGAACGATAATCAAGAGAGAAAACTAATACATAAAGCAAACACAAGTTTTAGAAATAGGACTACATCCTTAACCAATAATAGAGAATTTAGCTACTCATAATGGAGTTTATAAAAATCAAAGTAGAGAAAATATTGAATACAAACTACAGTTGCAGAAGATATGTAGCCACTGCTGCTGTTGCAATAGTAATCAACTCCTTAAGCTTCTGTTTTCTTTCAGGAATTCTGTCGAACAGCTGCTCTGCATGAAAACGAGGGTGAGGAGGTCCCTTTGGGTTGCGATTTTGACCCCTATTTATAGTATTTCGACCCTGAGAACTCGAATCTGATAATCATCCAACAATTCTAAACCGACCTAAACTCTAATATCGTATCAATCCACCACCGTTCATCTTAAAAATCGACGGCAAAAGCACCAGTCGGTGGCTGTTTTCTAGCTCCTGGAACTTATCCAAATCTGAATTCTCTCTCAAGTAAACTTGTTTCTCTGCACCCAATGCTAATCCTTTATCATTGAACTCGATAACACCTCTTAATCCTCTCCGTTCATCTCCAAGCTTCATCTTACTTCCCTGTTTTGCAGCGCAAGGAAATTGGTTCCAAACCAAATTAAACACTAGTCCCCTGCTCTGTTGCTTGAGAACTATATCCGGCTATATATCCCTCTCTTTTAATCAAACCGAGACTCTTTAGGTTCACAATCCCAGCCATTTACTTTCGAGAGATCAACGACAGCAACTCGTCATTGCCATGTCTCATCTTGGTCACTGCCGAAATATAACCCCACCTCGAGTTCGAGTTCCTCCTTGTTTTCTAATTCCATTCTATCACCACTTCATTATTCTTCCACTCCGAGTCACGGTGACAACATCTCCATGAAATTCTTAACTTCGAAAATATGCAGGCTCGATGTCTTCTTCAATCTCTCTAATCTTCACCACTGCTGATGACAAGTGCACATTCTTCTCTTCCTGTTTATCATCTTCATCATTGATGACTTCTAATGGAAGTGATACCAACTCAGCATGCATTCCCTGTTTCATAAATAATAACGACAATGGCAGCAAGCCATCATCATAGACTCAAACTCCTCCGTTCTTTCTCATCACTGACATTACCAGCACCTATGCTACATACTTCTCATCATCACGATCATCAGCTCAGCTCCATTAAATCTTTCTATCACCGTCTCATTCCCTGTATTTCCTTTCTCGAGCTCTCCATCCACAATAGCAGCAACGTTCAAACCCAGTTCTTCCTCATCACTGCCAAGATCAACTCCATATCGAGTCTCACCCACAACCCAAGCAACAGAACCATCTCCATTGTCTTCTCTTTGTTTCATCAAAATCATCCAGCAGCTCGAGCTCCACTTTCTCCCTGCCGATAATCACCAACACCAACAGCGACCAAACTCAATCACCGAGACTCCATTTGAATCATCAACGCGATCACATGCTGTCAATGGCAGCAGCGAAGGCAACTCCTTCATGCCAACAGCTCCTCTCCATCAATGGCCGATAATGGCAGCGTATCCCCTCCTTCCAGTTCTTTCCATGTTCTTGAGAACTCCATCTCGACTATGGCTCACATCTTATGACAATATTAACGACCCAATGATCTCTGTTCGATGCTCCACAAATTCTGCAAAACAACCACGGAAATTCTTTGTCGTGAAGAAAGAGCCTGAACCTGTCGATGGCAACCGGGGGTGAAGATGGTGGTGCCCCTAGAGAAACTGATGGTGCCTTTAGTAATATTTGAATTATGGTTTCCCCTAAGTAGAAGACCTGACTCCCCCTAGCAGTTCCTTCGAAAATTGATTGCCCCTTAACAGAAAGACTACCCCTTAATGTACGGTTGGGGTGTCAATAACACTTGCCCTTTTATGCTTCAAGTTCTTGTTTTGCTCATAACTTCTTCATACGAACTCGGAATGATTCCATTCTTTCGCCATTGACTTCGTCTTCTCGCCGTCCACAAAATGATGACTATAAATCCTCCATTTGAACGAGTTTCACTGGGTCTTTGTCCCTTCTCCACTTGTGACTTCACTTTTGTAGCTATTTCCACTTCTTTTTGGATGATTCACCTAATAAAACACAAATAAAAGAAAACAAGCGTAATATACAATAATTTACAAGAAACCCAACAAATACTAGCATGGAATTAACACCAAATATATGTGAAATATGCACTTATCAGTTAGCCCAGTTGGCCAGGAGCCTGACTCTCAAGTAGGAGGTCAGCGGATCGAGTCTTCGCTCACAAGTTTGGAGATCTCATGAAATACCCCTCTTATGTGTATCTAGTTAAGTTCTTAATGTATCTTCTTTCCTATCAAAAAAAAAATACACCAGGACCAACTAGTTGTCTAACATTTGCGAACTCTTTTTATTTATCCTGAATCCAGACACCATCGCATATTGCGGATATGGATTTTCCTTTGTATTTTTTATTTCTTTTTCTTTGATTAGTTGTTTTGGTACTCATTTTCAAATTAATTGCTCACAAAAATTGCTCTAGTTTGCTCTTTAAAGAAGAAAATAATAAATATGTGTGAATAGAAATTGAAGACGATGGTGCTATTTATATACGATGGAGCACCGACCGTGGGCGGTGGAGTCTCCACCGAACGGCATAGACTATATCGCTAGCGATCGAGTCTTGATCGCCAGCAGTTTAGTCTTCATCATTCGATAGAAACACCATCGCTTAATGATATTACCATAGTGGCGCGACCAGTTTTCCAAGCCACCTGGTGAAAAGACGAGGGTACCCAAATACACCACAATCTTTTTGTTTCAACCTATAAGTCCTCTTACCAAGTGTGATCGTTTATGGACAAAGTCGAGACAATACAACAACTTCGGTATCCACACTCTGTGTGATCGTCTATGGATACGAGATCGAGACAATACGACAACAAGATAACTTGCGTGATTGACTATGGATACAAGATCGAGACGATACAACAATCAAAGTGTGATTACTTGATAATAGGTTCGGACTTAACCAAACTCTATAGGATCACTATCAAGTAACGCGGAGTTGACGTATATGTGTATTTTACTTTTAATTATAATAAAACAATTATAATTGCGGAAATAGAAAAGTAAAAGACACAACAAGATTTTGTTAACGAGGAAACCGCAAATGCAGAAAAACCCCGTGACCTAGTCCAGATTTGAATACTCTCAAAATTAAGCCGCTATACAAAATCTAACACCAACTTCGTATAGTTGAGACCAAGCAACTAAGTTTCCTCAGTATCCCTGTGCTTTCGACTTCGAAGAGTCACGCACTGGTACAATTCCTTTTGATCGTATTCCAAACAACAAAGGAACAACGAATTTGTTTGGTAACAACTCTATTGATTCTTTAAGATAAAGATCTTAGGTCATACGCAAAGTCTCTTCCGTTTAATATAATAAAATCCTTTGCCTGGTTAGCTCAATCCAATCTCTATCACCGAAGTAATAAGATTCGGATTTCCAACAATCAAAATAGATCTCAAAGAGAAATATTAGTTGATGCCGATCTCACACAACTAATCAATCGAATAAATATGATTCTCGTTGGATCCCAGCCGATCAAGGTTTATGCATAATCGCAAGATATGAGAACTAATAAGAAATCTTCTTGATATTCAAATCTTCTTTAATCTTCAATAAACCTGTACAATACCACTTGAATCTCTTGTAATCAATCACACACATAACATAGTCTATTAACAATGGATTATCACAAGATTTCTTTAGATCTACAAACAGTTCTAAAGATCTCGTCGATACTTCGATCTAGTTTGAGTGAATCTTATATCAGAAGAGAAGATTCTCAAGAATAAACAAACTAGGTGCAATCAAAGCTTCAACAACCGTTAGTCAATCAAATCAATCGAAAACTAATAATAATGCAATTATCTAGTTTTCCACCAACGGTACTTGTGGAGCTTCTTAATCCCACAGAAGTCTTGATTTAACCTAATTAGGATACTTGCCTCTCCGAATAGACGGCTCCACCACAAACAACAAGAAATGAAGTTTGCCTGGCTCTTAGGATAGTTTTCTAGAAATGCAAACTTAGGTATTTATAGACCAAGGATGTTTAGACACCAAAGAATTTCCAAAACCGAAAATATTCTCAAGATATGCAATGAATAGCAAAATTCGGTTTTCCTAATTCCAATAAATGCTTGTCCAATATTTCCGAAATCTCTCAATAGAAAATCTCCAATTAGTAAATGCACATTTACTAACTTTTATTTTCTAGAGATACACATTAATTGTTGGTAATTAATGTATATAAAACTAACAACCTTAATTAAAAGATTCTTAATTTATTTCGGCACAGGATCTCCTTGAGTACTAAGGAATATCTTTGAACAATAAATGATAAGATCTTTTATAATTTTTGAAAACCC
>JAJJWW010004201.1:0-52211 GCA_023531295.1 Papaver armeniacum
TCTTGAGACAAAAGGCGATTAAGCAGAGTAGACTTGATACCAGATGATGCTTATTTGAGCCGAGTTTATCTCACTCTATCTATTTCTCGAAATAGGTGTTGGTGGCGCTTTCACAAGTTCATATTTACTCAGCAGGAAAATCACGTCGTATTATTTCAATAACTTGAAAAATCGCTGATGAAAAAAGCAATAGTTTGTGAACAAATAACCATATAACATCCTAAGAAAGTTTCAATGATTGAAATGAGAGTTTAGAATATATAACTAAGGAATGGATATAAGATTGTATGGAACTTGGCGATTAAGTCTGGGCAAATCCTGAACCAAAGGGTGATTTCTTATGGTTTAGGAGGTCAAGACTAAGTCCGTGACGATACGTGTACAAGTGGAAGTTTATATCGTGAATTTCTGCTGGAGTTTGTGAACCAAAAACAAGCTCCCAACTTTGGTTACTTAAGTATACGTATCGGTATGCGTACTCTAAGCGGGTTATTTTAAAAAGCAGTTTATTCGTGAACTAAGACATTTTATAAATTAAGGAATGCAATCTTTGCAAACCGTGGCTAGAATGTTCATGAATCGATTCGAGTGAATCAAATGCGTTTTTGCTTCGATTTGTGTCTTGTATACTTACATGGATCTAAGCAATTGAAACAAGCTCTAACTAGTTCTTTTTGAGTCATTTGAACTATTTATGGTGAAGATGAATAAGGTTGATATGAAAGTGCTCTTATGGCTAACCATTGCTTAACTATTGTTGAACTAACTAAGTGTACACGTTTGAATCCAGTTGCTCATTACATTTCATGTGTGTATAACAAGCTAATTCGATCTAGCAGTTTGAAAGATATTATCTTTGAATCTAATCAAGATTTTTCATCTAACGGTGAATATTGAATGCTTTGTTACCAAGGTAACTTAGATTGCAAAACCCCGATTTGGAGACTATATAAAGGAGAACTCCCGCAACTGAAACCTAATCCCCACACCTCCCGTGTGATACTAGTTGTGTAAGCTAGAGTCGATTCTCCTTTAACCTTAGGTTTCCTAAAACCATTATAGGTTAACGACTTAAAGACTTCATTGGGATTGTGAACCAGCCCAACTATTTTCTCTCGTGGTTGCGTGATCCGATCTTATTGTTTCTATCGTATTTGAGTGCAATCGTAATATTGGCTTGAGATTTATATCTCGATAGGCAAGATAGAAAAGTAGTCACAAACACCTTGTCTCATTGTTTGTGGATTCCACAATATCTGTTTCAGCTAGCCGATTAAAAATTATTGTGAGGTGATTGATATTTCTAGGTTGTTCTTAGGGAATATAAGTCCAGAGATATCAATCGGGTTCCCATTCACCTTGATTTATCAAAAGACTCCGAACAAAACTCATAGGTATTTCCGTGGGAGAAAAATTTATTTATTCCCGCAGACTTTTCCGTGTGAGATAGATTTGTTTATTAAAGTCTTCTGACTTTGAGGTCGCCCAGAACTTTTGTTGTGGGTGATCATCTAAGGGAATCAAGTGCGAGTATCCTGCCGGGATCAGACATAAGGAGCGCAACTGGCAGACGCTGGATCGGCCAGAGACTGATTGGGGTTCAATTTCTGATCCAGCACCGAGGATTAGTTTGTAGTAGGTTAGTGTTTGAGAGTTTAATAGTGTGTGTTTAACTGACCAGGGTCCGGGGTTTCGTGATTTGTTATGGTTTCCTCGTTAACAAAACTTCCGTGTATGTGTTATTTCTTTCCGCATTATATTTTTGTTATATAATTGAAAATATTTAAGGTCATGAGTTGAATCGATCGATTGCAAATCCAACCTTTGGTTGGTGATTGAAATTGATTGATCCTGAACATTGGTCTTTTGGTATCGTTCAAGGTATTTTCTTATATTCAATCGGGCTCGCAAATTACTATTTGTTTGATTGCAGATTGAATTGAGAGATTGAGATATAACTCTTTGATATACGTTTCTTAAGATTGAGTCCGGCCGTCTATTTGATTCTCTTAAAAGTATATTAGTCCATTCGGATTGCTGCGAAATATTGGGTGTGGTTTTAGACCCCGCTTTTTCAATTGGTATCAAAGCAGGCAAACACCTTTAAAGACCTCATAAGTCTCGTGTTTGCAGCGATCCGACTCTATGGACATAAATTCATGCCTCCATAAATGTACCACCAAACATGATGGCTCAAATTAATTGTGGTGGAAAATCGCTATGCATGCTTTTCGAAGTTTCGTGATTTTCATACATGGGTACGTGTTATTAATGTCTATACTCTTAAGAGTTAATGGCTGATAGCATGTGTCTATACCTCGTAGATATAGTCGAGAAGAAATCCTTGACACAAAGCAAAATTCGAATGGCTTAAATGCTATCATACATGCCATTACCCCAGGATCTTGACATGTGACTACGTGCACGAAGTCTAAAGAAGCCCGGGGATATCTTAAAACCGTATTTGGAGGGAATATCGTGAAAAAAAGCTAGGCTTCAAAACCTAAATTTGATTCGGGAAAACCTTCGATGGCAGATGAAGAATCATTTGATGAGTTTAATCATAAAGTGTCTGAAATTGTTAATGCATCCTTTGCATTGGGTAAGACTATTCCTGAAAAGGACATTGCGATGAAAATTCTCAGATCTCTGACATCCAAATACGATTCTAAGAAGCATGCCATCATTGAAGGAAATAATCTCTCAACACTTTCGTAAATACTGGTTGGGAAATTAAAGATCTTTGATCATGAGCATACATCCAAACTGGATAGGATGTTGCTTTCAAAGCACAAAAGAACACTAAATTACTTGATAAAAGTAAAAGTGTTTGCATCTCTCAAGATGATCTTTCTGGAGGCCGATTCATCGATTGAAGATATTGACAAGTCGGGCCTCGGTGATTACAAGAAAGTTTAGGAACCTTTCTCAAGAGAAGTAAACGATTCTCAGGAGAGGAGATAAATCTAGGTCATCGATAAACCCCATAATCGTGTTCCTCCTAAAAATAGTGGATAATGATGAAATGATGACGAGGATATGCCTCGGTGCTTTAAGTGTAAAAGTTTTGGTCATTTTGCAAATGAGTGTCCAAATCGAAAGAAATACGCTAGGAACAAAGGTCTAGTCCTAACTCTTGATGAAATGTATGACAACTATGATTCTAATGAAGACGAAAATTCAAGTATTGCGTTTTTTTGTTAAAATATTGATTTTGATAAATGAGCAATACATACATCAATCTTGATATTCTTCGAAGACAATTCAACCAATTTGGAAGAAAAAATTGACCTCTCCGTTGGAAACTCTCTGCCTAATGTTTCAGGTTCCACTATGTGGCTAGCAGCTGGCACATCTCGGGGTCGAATCATATTCCAAAGTTGACATGCCTCGCATTGTTCACTCAAAGGTCATGAATGTCAAAGTGTTTCAAGTACAAACACAAATTGAGAGATGTCAAAAACTTCAACGAAGAGCAAATCGATTAGCAAACAAGCTCAAACTTGTTCAAAAGACAACTGAGGTATGTAAGATTTTATCTTCGTCAAAGAAGTTAGTTTCCAAGGATAAGAAAAGACCATTAAACAGAAGTTTATGGTGTAAACACTATGAGAAACAAGGTTCTATGAATTCCGATCAAAAAGGATATGGTGGACAAATTATTGTTCGACCCAGCACAACTTAAGTTGTGTTGGTTAGTACATCTTGTCTCATGTGCCTGATCAAAAGAGACAAGATTGTGCACACTCGAAGCTTTAGAAAAGAAAAGTCTTCTAGATTGTTTTGATTTTCTTTTTTATGTTTTTTTGCTTTGAGAGCATTGTAAAGTCCTGAATTCATGCCACTTTTCATATCTAATTGATATTGGAAAAGTATTCTCTGCTTTTTTAATAAAAGAGGGTTAAATTAAACAATTTTGTCTTTTATAGGGTTGTGAGTTGTGTATACGAACTGTGTGTTTAAAGTTTTCGAACCCTACATTCTTTTTTTTCCTTCCCTGAAACTCTTTTTAACTTAAGACTGCTTGTTGAGCTTATTTTGTGATTTCCTCTCACAAACCCGTACGCATATGGATACTCTAAGCATCATGTCTTCTGATGGAAAAGATTTTAATATGATTGTTAAGCCATCAATCATGAAGGAAAAAGAAATATCTCCTTTACCTCTAACTTTGAAAAGAAAAAGAAGGAATGTGAGGGAAGCCAAGAGTCGTTCCTTCAAATTCTCATAAGTTTTGATGGTTTTGATGAGTTGAAGGAAACAAAGAAGGAGATTCATCAAATAAAGGCTTTTGTTATGAGAACTCTTGAAATTGTAAGGCCTTGGTTCAAGATCATCATCCTAGAAGGTTTGTTGAATTGACTCATTTCTTCACGAACCATATGTTCCCATGGATGTTGACGACAAGGAGTTCGGGGACGATAAAGAATTTTTTAGAGGTCTCAATGTCTAGGAAACTTTCTTATGAGAATTTAAATAAAAAAAATAAGTCTACCAGAAAAAGCCTTACAATCATCAAAAACAACTGCGGCTGGGAGCCCTAAATCTGTAGTCTTATTTCCGAAAACGACTGCGGCTGGGAGCCCTTGAATCTTTTCAAAAACAACTTTCTTGATCACCAAACCTTACCAACCGATACAAGCAGTACGTTTATATAGAAGATATTTTATAAAAAAATGGGGTTCATTCAATTAAACCAAAAGTTGATTCACCAATCTATAAATAAAGTTTGAATCACGATTAAAGTAATATTAACTTCAAAATCGTATGAATCAAAAACTTAAATTGATGATAACTTTAGAATTGAATTTGTATTAAAAAGTGCTAAAATTTACAATATTGACTCTATGAAATACTTTAAGTTCCAATCTTAAATTTATGTTTCTATTACAAGCTTAACTACCGTAAAACTTCAACACGAAATGAAGGCAATACTTCACCATCTATGCCTTCGTTTACTAAAGACACGGAGAAGGGATCAACAAGACTTCACCATCTCGTGCCTTCATTCACTAAAGACACATGCCACAACGAGAAAGTTTGGTAGGACATCAAAATCATTATCTCGGATAAAGGGCATGCAACACTTGTGGCAAAGCAGACAAGCAATCATCTTTTAGGTTCTTCTTTGCATTACAGATATTAGATTGAGCACAACACCTTAATGAAAGATACAAAACTCGAGGGCCTGTATCTTGAGCACCGGGAAACCACCCTCATCACTAAAACTTTACAAATAAAATTCATTATAGCTGTTGACAAAATAGCAACGCAAGAATTATAAACTGAGCACAACACCTTAATGAAAGATACAAACCCTTGTTTTGTCACGTTGTTTGTGTGGATCGAACACCCGAATTATAATCTGTTGACAAAATAGCAACGCAAGAATTCAATTCACAACTTCTAAGATGAAATATACTAGCTGGCATAACATAAGAAACATGTAACACAAAAGCACAAAAAAGTCTTTAAGAGTGGATTATTGGCAGCAGTTCATGGCTGATATCCTGACACCACCTTCAGTGACAATTGTTCATGAGATTCAACAAAAATGGAAACTTCAACAAATTACATAGAAATTTAGAATATACAGGAAAGAGAATGAATGTAAGAAAATTCAGTGACAATTGTTCATGAGGGCCGTGATATTGAGCACGGAAACCACCCTCATCACTAAAAATTTCACAAATAAAATTCATCGAAGCTTCGCAACCAAAGAAGGTCAACTTAAGGCAAACAATTTCATTTAAACACCAAGGTTTCTTGCTTTTGCAGCACCAACTTTTGCACAACCAGAAAACCACAACTTCTAAGCCCGAACTTTCTAAAACTTCGTGAAGAGGAGAACATAAGACATATGGTAGCTTACACTGATTTAACTCGGGAGTGTGTTTGATGTAACGTTTATGCAATGATGAGCGACAATATTAGAGATGGTAATAGATGACACCCGTAGGTATTCATAAACTCAAACCAGCAAATATGTAGGAAACACATGGATGTTAAGGAAACGGAATGGGAAACCTCCCGCACATTGATGGAAATGGAAGTAAGAATCTTACTTTCGGCAATGCAATAGTCTCGATAGTATGCAAGTGAGGTAGGTATAGTGAGACTTTGTTGCCGATTACTACATCCGATAACTCTTTGAATTTCCACCTATAAGAAGAAGGATGCTTCCTACTTGATTTGCAAAGGCATTATAGAATTGAGGAGCAATGGTTAAATTATTAGATGCAAAAACAACACAACTATGGATCTCAGGGAAATAAAACATCTTCCGCAGAAGTGTTGAAATGCTTACCAGGATGTAACCTGCTATTGCAGGTAAAGCTTCCTGAGTGTTTTTTTCAACTAGCTGATCAGATACTTGATGAATTTGTAGTTTGAGTCTCGACAACGTCAGCGATCTAAGATCAAGTACCTGAAATACTAACTCATTATTTTCATCCAGACTCGCCACTATAATGAACACTAATAAACAGATAAAATGTTTATAGAAGAGAGGTAATTAAAACCTTATTAGAACGACCAGGTATTTGATAAAAACGGTAATAATCGAGTATTAAGCTTAATATAGTTGTATTTGCTCGTTGGGAAGTGAAATAACATAGTTCTTAGTTGACCCCATGCTATTTTCAGCACTCTCTCGCAAATAATTGGGCTGAAATATAGCAACCTCTTATTCTACTTGGATTGAACCATGAAGTTTGTAGACAAAAATAAGACTTCATAGCCTAAGGATCGAACCATCGGAAAACCAAGATTTCGCAGAAGATATTAAATAAAAAAATAGCACAAGACACTAAGACAGCAGGAGACAAAAGGAAATAACAAAGTAAGAATCATTTCAAAAGATAGCAATAACATATTGAGTAGTGGAGAAAAATTACAAAAGAAGGCTCAACCTGTATGCCATTTATCTTCTGATACACATGCTTTTATGAAAAAAATGATACAAGGACCAAGAAAGGATCAATAGTATGCTTATGTAACGAAGAAATTGGAACAATAATATATATACATTTACCATGAGAATAAATTTCATCAGTCCTAACAAAATAACTAGTAAGTGTGCGAACAATAAGAGACTTAGTTACGGTGTGCAAAAAAATCCAACAAAACTAAACGAAAAGTTTTAGAAATTACCACCAAGCTAATATTTGTTAGGAACAAGCCCAAAATCTAAGCTCCAGGATATCGCTAGGATTTTCAAAGATTTGAGTAAAGGATTTTCATGTCGACCTATTCGAGATGACAGTTCTTTGACTCATCTCGCAATCAAAAGGTAAATCCAAATTATGATTTGAAATAACGGACAATCTTTTAAGTATACATATATGATATAGGCCAGATCATACCAAACAGATAGTTAGGTATGATTAGATTCTAGAGTATGAAAACGATATGCAAAAGATAAATTAATGCAATACCATTCGATCGACAAATCAATTGCCTCTACTAGCCACTTGTATATCAATTAGTAAGGTTGCATACAATACTTCACAATGACTGAAGTTATTAGGACTTCACAATGTGTATTGGTATACAAAGCGTATATAACAAGACACAAATGCATATATATATATATATATAAAGAGTGCTTCGTAGGGTCAGAAATCTTACAAAGATGGGGATGAAAGCTAAACGAAATATTATCCCAACCTGAACTACACATACACAAAAACACAGGTTTTCGAGACTCAGATTGTAGTTCTATTACGGCTGCCAGTGGAAATTCAACTAACTGTTTTGATCCCCACCTAGCAGGAAGTAATTGTGCAAGCTGCTACAACCAATGCCTACAAATAGAGTAAGTATAAAAACTCAAGGATAAAAACACTTGGATGTATAATGAATTCCATGAGAGCAACAAGAATTTTATTTTGTTGTAGGGTTTCACAAATAAGTATCAGAATTCAGGGATAACAAACACTTCAAAGCATTAACTCTACCTGCAAATCCAAATCTAAAGCTGTTAACATATACAAAACATGTGAAATTCAGATACCATGAAAATGCTTCAATGATAAATTGATACAAGTATACTTAAAGCAGACAAGTCGTGTTGAAAAAAAGTCAGTCATTCGGTCATATCTAATAGCTCATTAAATATGAATATTAATACTATATACCATCCAACAAAAACTAACCTTTGCAAGTAGTGATTGAATGAAAACATTGATGTCTGCACAATTTTCATCACAAATCCAAATATGTTGATCATATGATACTCTTCCTCGCAAGTTGGTGATGCAAATGATAGTTAGTCATAACTGAACTAGGACTACCAATATGTAATTCAAGAGCATTTTGAACTTTGAACAACTATGTTTGAGATTGTAATTACTAAATCCTACAATACGAACTTATACTGTTGGATTGATATCAGTGAAAACATTATGTCAATTAGAATTTTAAATAACTCGAAAACCAAGTTAAAACATATCCTTTACCAGAATAAAATGTGAAGGACAAACAAACTACTCCATAGACAATGAAGCTGAGGTCGACTCCCTTGTTAATATATCCATTAAAATAAACAGCACACCAAACCAAACCCCTGAAAAGTAAACCAAGATTCATTAATTCAGATGAGACGACAAATCCATTCAAACAAAATCAAATTCGGAAAACACCATCAATGAATCGGGAGAAACAAATCTGACTCCCTTGCTTAGGTCGACTCTCTTGCTCAGCATACAATTTCTTGAGCAACTATTCTGGCCCCATTTTTTCCATAGCCATGTCCATACCAATATCAGCAATGGAAAAATTAACAAAATCAATGATGTATAAATTACAATTACAAAGAAAACGAAAATAGAAAAATTAGGTTTTTATTTTGTGTTTCTTACCCTACAATTAACTATTGGTAAATGAAATACTGAGAATTACCCATAACACAATGAAATCCAACAGGTTAGGGTTTTCCTTTTGTGTTCTTAATTTATTGACGACCTTGAATAGATCCGGAATTGAACGATTATTGGGGAGATGAAGTAGATGAAGATGAAGTTATCTTGTGGTTTTGTGGAGGAGATGAAGTAGATGAAGAAAATGATTCAATTTATCTCGTTGATTCATATGTTTCACCATTATTGTTAGAGAGGAGATGAAGATGGAGAGGTTAGTGTTTTCCGTCTATAAGAAAAATAAAAGAAAAAGAGGGAGATGAGTTTAAGATAAATGAGAGATAAGAGATAGAAACGAGGCAGGTTTTTTCTAGATATTTTTATATAAACTAGTCTCTTGGGCGGTCTTACTTGAAGTGGGACCACATAAACAATTTCCTCCGGCAGTCATATTAGAAATCCACGTGGAATCATATTATATTTTCTAAATTGTCTACATATATTAAGTCTGTCATGGGGTCTCCATTTGCTTCTATCATAAAAAAAACTGCTTTTGGAAGCCCAACATATAAAGTAAGTCCATGGAAGTCTTATTTATAAAAACCTATCAGACTTAAAAAACCCATTTTCCACTAGTGTCTTTTATTTTTAAGAAGGATAACTAGGGTTTGGAATAGCCATTATTGTGAGTACACATAGCTATTTCCAACAATTTTCATCTTGCAATGTTTTTAGATTTATTTGTTTAAATTCTAAAGTTTATTTGGAAGATTTTGCATTATTAATCTTTATGGTTTGATATATTGCAATTTGTTATGGTATATGTGTGTTTGCGTCCGTGAATTATGATTTGTTGAAACATGGTCACGATGAGCGTGGATTTGTTGAAACATGGTCACGAAAAAACCAAATGGGCAAATTATACATGGTCAAAAGTTAAGTTTTTCCTATGTCGATATGCAAGTATTGATAAAAGATTGAATGAACTTTTGACAAACAAAAGATAAGCCTATCATGTCATTATGCAAATATTGATGGAAGATAGGATGAGCTTTTGTTTATAAAGATTAAGTCTATTATGTCATTGTGCAAATGGTGATGAAGAATATAATGAATCTTTGTTTATTCCGCAGTATTGATCTTCCCTGATCCATATTTTTATGTAAATACTTGTATGCTCCGTAAGTTCTCTTATGTGAGCATTTCGATTAAATTAATCATAGGTTCTCTTGTGGTTAATTTAATTGAGATTTTTGGATAAAAATTCATTTTTCATGTGATTTGTTAATGTCCAAAGAAATCCTTCTTTTCTTGTGAAAGTAAGATCGCTCTTGTTGTTTTTTCGGGAATGACATTTTATGGGGGAGAGTTCTTAAATGAACTTGTGCTTAATTGCCAAATCTTTGTGGGGAGTGCGGGCTGTGGAATATTATAGGGGGTTATCTCGTATCTTTATAAATTCCTTGATGAATGCATTTAGTTTCGGCTTATATGATTGCATCTAAAAAGTTGATATGTGCTTTCTTTTGGTCATGAAGTCTCTATGGAAATTTCATTAGGATCCACTAATTTTCGTACCTTTGCCAATTTTATTGACAAAAAGGGGGAGAATTAATGTAGTTCACGCTACAAATACATATGGTTTTCGGATCATTATGTAAGGGAAATTTCATTAGGGTCCCACTAATATGAAAACAAAGTCCTTTACCTATCATTTTCAGTACATTCTTCTCATAGTTTTATTTATACAAGAAAACAAAAAAATAATTAAAGCATCGATTTATTATTCCTTGAAAAAAATGTTTGTACTTGTAAAAAGATTTGTGGATTGCTATTTGAGGTAGGGGTTTCTACCTAATATCAAAATCAAAACCTATTTTAGCATTCAAATTATATTGACTTATTTTGATTTTCATGTGAATAATCATGATGTTTGTTTTAAATTTATTATGTTATTTTGTATAAATTGATTTATTTACAAAATTTTATATATTGCATTACTAATCATTATTGTTAAATTATCCTAGATTTATTTTGATCGATAGTACTGATTTTTGTCCCCTCAATTTTTAAATCGTAAACGAAAGAAATCAAGTCGTTCACCCTTAACATTTTTAATAGAGTTACACCTAACATTAACATTCTTGATAATACATCATTTCAATAGACAAAGCTGTTGTAGAGAGGGGTTTTCAAAACACATCCAAACACCAAGAAAGTGAAAACAATAACCTACAAAAATCTTTTCATTTCTTCTCATTCCATTTAAATCTTTCTAGTTCCCTCTGAGTTCTTCTATCAATTTTCTGATGCATGGTTAAATGAGGCATTTGTGACTTCGTCTCTAGAATTCCAAATCAGAATCACGTTCATCCTCAGAGCATCCTTAACTAAAGACGTATCCAATATCTCTTTACTCTACATTCTGCTTAAGAAAATGATGAAGATGATTTTGTATGCAGCTTTATTTTTTTCTTCATTGTCTTTGGGCTTGGCGAGATCTAGGGATCTCGATATATATTGACGTACAAGTAAAGAAAATCTAATTTTCCTTGTAAAGTTTTATGCATTACCTTTCTTCTTTATTGATTTAACCAAATTTTGAAAATGTTCTGTGCTTTGGAGAAAATAATTGGTTTACTTGAGATCATTGAAATCGAAATATAAACTTAACTTGGGTTTTTAGAAACTTTGGTGTATAAATTTTGGAAAATACTATTTCCGGGTGAAATTTTTGATGAATTAAGTTAGGGTTTTAGCTTAATTTTTCATAAACCACTATAGTTCAACTGGAATTCGGTTTATTTCCTTTTACAATTCTTCTTTCATTGTGGAGTTTTTTTTTTTGTTTATAATTTGTGAATCTAGGAGTAGGAACACAAGGAAAATATGAGCATGCCCAATTCCTCTACAACTGCTATTCCTCAAAGTCTCATCGACAAAACTAAAACCACCGACAAGGAGACCGTACATTCTGATTGAACATTTAAGTCATTCATTTGTTTTATGCAATTTTTCTCAGTAATTTTTTTTGCCATATTGAAATTTATTACTCGTTATTCAAATAACCCGTCGTTTCAATATAGCACTTGTCATGTCATTTTGCTTCAAAATAGATTTTTTGATTTTTGTGTACAACTTAATACGAATATCTTCATACTCATTTGATTTCATTTATCAATTTTGGATGTGATAATTGTGATGTATGTGAATTTTTATTACAAATCAACCTTGAACATAAGGATGTGTTAGCAAACTCTCCAGTATTAGGTGGTTATGACGACCGTATAAAACTTTCTCTAAAAATCATTTTTTTTCAATGTTGACCTTAAATTGAAGCTTGAAAAAACATTGGGTCTTCTTAGTGAAGGCAGTATTATTGATCTTCGTCTTTCCTTTATAATGGATACCCTTTTTCTCATGGCTTTTATGTTTCCACTACACTCACAAGCTATTTGAAAGTGGAGGTCATTCGTTTGACCATATAAACTATCATACACATAATTAACTTGCTCCATTCTCAATCCCATAGCTTTGCATTGTCTATCTTTTCCCTTTCCTACATGGTCCAAAAACACAAAGTTAGAAGAAAAAAAAAATTAGCATTATAGTTCAAAGGAATGAGCAACGTATTTTCCATTAGAAAACAAACCTACCAAGTCATTCGAATAATGATGGGTCGCATCTTCAGTAGAATTTCATTTTCCTCAGGTTGATCAATCATTTGGTGAGGTACAAACACGATCTATCAACCAATATATCAAAACATTAGTCTGAATAAAGACACAAAAACTAAATTTACGTCCAGGTTTTAAGAACATCGAGCCCAACCGTAAAACCTATTACGAACTGTAACTAGAAACCAATCCACAAAATTATTTACGGTTGGTTAAAATAAAAGTGAACCTAATCGTAACTACGATCTATTTTTTTTTTTCCGAATGCTAGTGCAATAAATAGCTCCATGCACACAATGAGTTATGTTTGGATTAGGAATATTAAAAAACCCAACCGTAAATACTTTACGATTGGTTTTTTCTAATTTTATTCCAGTTAAGTTTTGGAGTTCATCCAAACCTAACCGTAACTAGGAGTTACAGTTGACAACGAAGGGGTAACCCAACCGTAAAATAGTCTGCATGCAATTTCTAAAAGATTGGATCCTTTTACATACTTTAGCTGATTTTGAGCGATAAAAAGTTCATTGGAACTAATTTAAAGGTATACCTGATCATTTTTGGCCATTGGTTCTTCAATTAGTCGGTTTATTTCTTCATTTGGTTGAGATTCAGCACCACTTTGGGTTAAAACCTCTACCATCTTACAAATCAGGCATCTTCGAATCTCTATCAAGAGGTATGTAGAATCTGGTTACTCTATCATATAAAGATACATCCACCTCGAATTTGTCACTAGAATCACTTATTTTGGTCGAGTGAATCAAAATCTAGATTTTTTTAATTTTTTCTTCTTTTCCTCTCCACTTTTTCTTCCGACCAAAACTTCACTCAGTATAAAAGAAACTCATTAATATAATTATTAGTACTAACTAAATAAGGACTTTGCAGCCATTATAAAAATATTTTAGATGAGAGGCTTATATTTACTAACTGATAACCCGTTTTTATATCATATTAGTGAAAGGCCATTTATTGGAATGTGAAGCCCTATATTAGGTTACTTCATCATGAGGGTGAGCATTTGGTCCATAATCCGCGAATTTTACCCGGATCAACCGTATTTTTGCGGATAGATACCCGAACCATTCTCTAATGGGTTGGATGCAGATGAGGTTTTAAAATCCAACGGATTATGGATTAGGCCGGATGCATCCTTGAAAATCCATTAGACATCCATACCCGTTAGATTAAGGCCATGACACTTTTATACTTGTACACATAAATAAATTGTGTAGATTTTATAAGAAATCATTTATTATTTCTTTATTATTAAAATAAATTAATTGGATTATCCATTCCAATCTTTCTATCCGTGCATCCATTGGATGTTGGATTGGATGCAGATGCCAAATCCGAAATCCCTAACATAGGATGAGGTGAAAAACGGCCCATACCCGCTCACACTCACCCCTAAGGCCTCTTCCTATGCACATGCCAAAAAAATGGTGTTTGGCATGCCAAACCATTTGCGCCACTATGGGGAAACCGCTGAGCGATCGAATCCCTAGCGAGTGATAATCATAATATCGCCAGCAATAAAGACTTTATCGCTGGCGATATTGTCAATATCGCTCGATAAAAATAATAACGCTGGCGATACAATGGTTATCGCCAAGTAGTTATTCTGCAACGGCTAGTTCCCCCTATGGTTCCTATATATACGCCATTTTACCTCGACAGAAAACTCACACATGCTTCTAAAGATATTACTCCTTTATTCTCAATTTTAAGCTTCACAATGTCGAGATCCAATGAAGAAAGGGATATTATTATGAATAGGTTCAGGTTACAGCAAGAAAGTTATCGTATGAGGTTGCAAGAAATTGACGAATAGGAAGCTGAAGATAAGAAACTAATCGAAACTTTGATGCTTGTACATACGGGTCAAATACCAAGAGTTCCAGAGCCCAAAGAAGTATTATCAAGAAGATATACGTATCGAGGGAGGGAATTTTACCATAAGAAGCTCATGCACGATTATTTTCTTCCCAATTGTGTGTACTCTGATTGATATTTTCAAGGTCGATTCCGCATGCCTCGTCATCTGGTGAAAAAGATTATTGAAGAGCTTTGTCGAGTGGAACCTCAATTCAATTATCAGTTTGATGCACTTTGAATATTAGAGGTCATAGTCCCGAACAAAAGTTACTTCGGCTTTAAGGATTCTAGGTTATGGCACTCCAGCGGATGTGAATGATGAGTACCTTCGTATGGGTAAAACAACTTCTTACAGTTACCTTTCATTGTTCTGTGAAGTAATGATTAATCATTTTGGTACAACATATTTACGAAAACCAACCGACGAAGATGTTAGACAAATATTAAGGGAGAATGAGGAAAGGGGATTCCTGTGAATGCTAGGTAGTCTCGATTGTATGCATTGGGTATGGCATGGATGCCCCTGTTTATTGGGTGGTCAATATAAAGGTCATTATCCAAAACCAACGAGTTATCCTAGAAGTTTCTTGCTTACGATTGTTGGATATGGCACACTTTTTTTGGTCTTCCGGGTTCACAAAATGATATTAATGTTTTGCACAAGTCTCCTATGTTTGAAGATTTGAAGTATGGAATTTCTCCATCTGTCCGTTTCATGATCAACGGCCATCGGTACACTCATGGCTATTATCTTGCGGATGGTATCTACCCAAAATGGTCCACCTTGGTTCAATGCTACCGTCGGCCTCCTGTCGGGTGCATTGGGCCGTTCATCATACCGATATTTTAACGATGCCCAAATGGTACCGAGGAAGGATGTGGAACGCGCTTTTGGAATTTTGAAGAGGAAGTTCGCTATCATTTGTGGCCCATATCGTGGGTTGAGTCCTCGTGAAATGCACAAGACTATGCTCACTTGCATAATTCTTCATAACATGGTAATTCAGAAACCACTGTGATTCGGATTGGATTAACTATGATGATGAAGATTTGAGGCCGGAGATTCGACCTGAAAGAGGCCTTCCTGCAAGGAATTATGGTCAAATGACTAACTACATTCAGAACCGTAATTTGTATGACCAGTTAAGAGATGATCTGATATTGAATCTTTGGGCAGAGCATGGAAGATGATTTTATGTATTTTTCTTATTTTTAGCTTCAGTTTAAGTTATGTTATGTATTGTTATTTTTCTAATTAATAAGCTTCAACATTTCTTTTCAAACTAATATTAATTGGAATGCATAACAACATATCAAATTAAAACTTAAACTAAAACATTAAAACTTAAACTGCTACATTAAACTAGTACTAAACTAGTACATTAATCATTTAGAGGAATTATTTCATCAAACCCATCATCAGTTCCATCATCATCATCTTCTTCATCACAGTTGTTAGTAAATCCAGACTTGCTTTTCAATGGCTTGAATCCTGTCAAATTCGATTTGCCATACATGTTTTTGTTGGGCGTTCATAATTGAGGTGTTAGCTTGAAGAATGTTATGCTTGTCATAGTCAAACTGGAATTTTTCTTGAGAAAGACGACTTTGCTTACTCTCCCGGTTTTGAATTTTCCTTTGAATGGATATTTCCTTCGCGATGGTCTTTTGATAATCCATAAACTCCGCCATGTTAAATCCTACGGAACTCCCTCCTTCTTGAGCTAATTTTCTAGCCGCTTTTCGATTCTTCCTGGAAGTTTTCCCTTATTATTACCATCAACATAATTATTGAAAACTACGTTGGAATTTGAGCTTGTAGGGGTATCTCGGTGAAGAATTTGATGGACCTTGTGAAAATGGTGAAGAATTTGGTGTTGAGGGAGAAGAATTATATGGTGATTTTTGGTACTATTTGATTATTTGCTAAGTAATCGGGATTATATTTGTTCAAACCCTTCAAAATATGATAACAACTTTCGAAAGCAAACTGTTTACCATGTTTTCGTTGCCAATCATACGAACCTCTGTTTCAAAATCAACATCGGTCGACCTTTGTCCTTTCCTTTTCTCTTGGCTTGCATTATCAATGCAACATAAGCGGCTACTTCTAGGTTGATTACAATGAAGTGTTCTCGACAATCCTTTTGCATCACGACCATTGATGTTCATGGTTTGTTCTTCATATTTTTGAAATATATTATCCCACATGGTGTTACCATGTTGGTGTGCGCCACCAATACAATCTTGGGTAAAAAAAACATAATTATGACAAATACATTCATCTTCTATCATGGTGTATTTTGTACCACGGACTCGGTTCTTCTTACCTTTGCCTTGAGTTTGTGCTTGTGAACCATTTTACAAGAAAATATAATTGTAGAGGAGTTGTGATAGTTTTAGATTTGAAAAAGATTGAGAAATTAAGAAATTCTAGAGACATTTAGAATTTTTGGTGTGAGTTGATATGAGTTTGAAATCATGTATTTATAGAGGGGGGAAATTGTAGCCGTTAGATGATGATGATCGGTCGCCGATTATCATCTTTGGCGAGCGATATCTCGATCATCGTTTGGCGATTGGAAGACCATGAGCGACCAAGATCGCGGAGACTCTGTCGTGACCTATATGAGAAAAACATATTGGCCAAAAACATCCAAATATATCATTAGTTAGTCCTGACCCATTCAACTAGGTACAAATTAGTCCATTTTCATTGAAAGTACACAAATAACCTTCCGATTTACGATTTAGTGCCAGATTTATATGACTCACAATGATGTGACAATTTTAAATAATATAAAAAATAATTAAAAACAATTTATCTTTCAAACCGTTTGTCCAAAATTCACAAACTTTATATATTTGGAAAGCTCTTTCCGAGAGCTAAAAAGAGTACCCATATGACTATATAATTCTCATTTTAAAAAATCTTAGTTTACATTGGCGTACAAACATGTATGCAAAAATCAAAAAAGTTTGTACACCAACATGTTTTGGCATGTGCATAGGAAGAGGCCTAAGTGAGTTCATAATACCATAGGCAAGCCCTGATGGTTTCAAGAATGTCTCCAATCTCAATGGGAAGCCCGAGCAAACCTTTCTATCCAGTAAGAGGAACGAAAAAATGATTTTACAAGTATGATTTTATTCATTCTGCAGAGATTATTTTAATCATTCAAAATCGGAAAAACAAAAAATCCCCAAGGAACTTTTGATAGATTTCTAGGGTTCATTTATCAAAAATGCACATATTACTAAATTCTTTCATAAATTAGTCCTACAAGTGTACAACTATTTACACCTAAATAATCAACAAAATGCACACATTAGTGCTTTCCCTAATTTCTTAGACTTCAAAATGACTAACTACAACTCGTGTAAATGAAAATGAAAATGAAACTGAAATCACCAAATATGGAGAATTTAATTAGTTGAATCATTAAGTGATAAAAACAATTCTTGATATACAAACAAAGATTCTTTTCACAAGTTCTCGGAACTAAAATTTGAGTGGTAAAACTTTGGCGCCAAATTCAAATTAACGGTTGGGACTTTCTCTCCATTGACAAAAGGATCCTAAAACTCTCTGTAGATGTTACTACTCTATGAATTCTTTGGTGGGAACCCATTCGGATGAGGACATAACAAACACATGTGCCACATCTAAATCGTTCCATCTCATTCACACAGTAAGAGAAACTTTTGCACAATCCTTCCTTGCATCAACAATGTTTTTATTTGTTTCGATACCAACCAATGTGATGAAAAAATTGAGCATTAATGAAGCATACTAACCATCAAGATGTGTAGATGTGCACATTAACGATTTATAGGTGTACAAATCCATAAAGAATCAACATGTGTACAACTATGTACACATTACCAATTCAATATCTAAAGAGACAACATGTGTACAAACATGTGTACAAGTGAGACAACGTGTGTACAATCATGTACACATTTAGAATCAACATGTGTACAACTATGTACACATTACCAACTATGCATACAAAGTGACAACAAAGGTTGCTTTTACAATGCTTTTGATACACAATGTTTAAATCGTCAAAGAACAAAGTCTAAGGCTCGATTGAATAGAAAAATCCAAATTATAAATAGTGGTTTATGTGGTCATGACAAAGAAAAGACATATTTAACTAAGTAGACATTAATAATCGGCATGTGTAAAACTAAGTACACATTAATAATCATCATGTGTACAACTATGTACACCCAAAACATGTATAGAATCAAAATCAAAATAAACTTAAAACAAGTAATTACTGAACATACTAGTATACAAATATGTACACCTCTATAGGAACCTAACAAATTCTAGCATACACACCAACAAGACTCATTAGGTATCAACAATCCACGTGTGTACGATAGGTGTACAATTATGTACATTTCTCTGTAATCAACCTAGGGTTCTCAGAATGATTTCACTCATACTCTCTGTAGATGCAGAAGTTTCGATTGAGCAAGAGGAAAGAAGACTAACTCGTCTCTGTAATCAACCATGGACGAATACTCATCTCCTCCTCCTCCTAAATCCACTCAACTTTGTAGGTGGAAGGAAAAGTCAGAGATTGTTCAAGAAACTGAAACCCTAAATGAGGAGGAAAAAAAGAACATGATGATGATGATGAAGAAGAAGAAGGTATGGTTGTTTCTCCTTCACATTCACATTCAAATCAATGTATAGAAATGTCTGATGGTCACTGGGTCCTTATCAAAGAAATCATTAAAATGAAGAGATTAAGTGTAATTTACATGTAATTCAGTTTGTTCCAGCTAAGATACTTGATTTTGATAAGCATGAGGAGATTTTTAGGAAAATTCAGTTGTGGGATTTTGTTCATGTCCCAGTTTGATACAGATAGAGTGTTGTGAATTTGGGTTTACTGTCATCACTTATTGTGAATTATTATGAGCGTTATGCGAGGATTTATTGCCATCTCTTGTAGTTATAAGATTGTAGGGAATCGAGCTGATTTAGCAGGGGCAGTGACAATCGGTGGAGATTGATGTTGGGGTGTTGTCTGCAGAGGCGATACCGATTTTGGTAGAGTTTGTATCGATTTGGATGTTGCTTTCATGAGAATACCTGGATTATGCCGGATGAGGTTTTAGTTTGGACGATACTTACTGAAGAAGGGAAACCACAGAAGGTTGATTGGGCATCTATGATTTGGTTTATGGTAAAGATGGAACTGGCAAAGGGAGCAAAGTTACGGACTTGTTATTATGATTCACATTTTGCAATTTTTAAAGAAGTCTCAGCGTAGTGATCTCTTTAGAGAGGAAAATAGGGTTGATATGAAGCTGGAAAGAGAAGTGAGTGTAGATATTGAAATGTAAAGTCTGGAAGTTCAGGTGGATGATTAGGTGAACGAGGAAGATAACTCTTGGGAAGGAAAGAAATGAGAGTAAGCAGCAGCTTTTAGTAGAGTGCCTGCTAATCTTTGTACCAGAGGAAACCCTTAAAGGTTTGATTTCTTCTTCTTCCGTTTTGTTCATTCTACTGTGTGGGAGTTTCATTTCTAAAATGTAACTGTTCGTTAGGTTAAAGTGAAAACTTTCAGTTATGATGGATAGGAAGAACCCGAATTACCTGATAATTTGTAAGTTTTGAAGAATTTAGAGTTCTGAATTTACTACTGAAACCCCAGAAATGGCATCACGGTACTCCAATATTGGATTTCATTACTTATATGTTAAAAATGAATTTGGACTTGAGAGTTAGGTCCACCTAGTTTGGGACTTTTTTTTTTTTTTTTTTAAAATTAGAAAAATGAAGTATCATTGCTTAAAGTGAAGATGTTACAGAATTGAGGTCTAGCTGAACAGCCTCCTCAACCCAATTTGGTAAACCATTAATCCAAACATTCCTACTAAAAGAAGAACTTGCATTTTTGCTAACTTATGAGCTACATTATTTGCATCATGGTGTTCTACAGAACATTTCCAACTATTAGTCATCCATTTAACTGCATGTATGGGATAAAGTAACGATTTTTTGAAGTTTGTTGTTTGTTTCTGTTCGCCATGACGCATTTGGAAGTTCATTTCAGTTAGTAAACTGAGGTTTTATGCTGTGACAGACACATACCATTAGTTTTGACACTTCCACTATGATGAGCTTAACGTGAAGTCTTTAAGATAAGTTATGTGCTTGATGTGAATTGAATTATTTGTAAAAACATACATCTTCTAGTTGGTTGGTCTCCCGATCTTCCAGATTTAGTTTGTCTTGGGAGCTTCTATTGAATTTTTGATTTGAGCAAGAAGAGTTTGGGTAGTTTGAATATTTTGTCCGCTGGTTTGACACCTAGTTGCAATATCAGACCTCTCTCTCAATGTCTTGGTGGAGCTAACTTGAGTAACATCCTTGGAGTTGCTGAAGTTAAATTCAGGAGTTCTGACAGCCTTGTATATTGGTTAACTTATCCAATCTGATTTATCTTAGAACATTATGTGTGTTAACGTGATTCTGTCTCGCTCTTATTTTGTTTACCAGAGCAAATGGATGAATGTTGCTCCACTCAACTTATAGATGAAGTTAATGGCTACGGACTTGCTAGAATTTAAGCTGGCTGAATGTGGACCTTTTCATGCCGTAGTTTCCATCATGGGTCCTCAAAGTAGAGGTTTGATTCTGTTTTCACTTCGCCCAAGTCCAATGAGCTTATGTTATCACTTTGAAGACTATTTGGCTTAACTTGACTTTTTTAGTACTGTTCAAGTGAATCCTGTCTTTTTTGTTGGAGTCTGTATCATTCATCTCAGAGATACAATGCTTATCTCGTACTCTGTAATTTGTGCAGGAAAGAGTACACTCTTGAACCATATTTTGTACCAAGTTTAGAGAGATAGATGCTTTTAGAGGAAGGCAAGTTATCGTATCATCATTTACTGACTCCATTTCTTGTTACGTTGGTTGATTCATGATTTGTATCGAATTTCACCAAAGATGCAAAATTTATGTCTCATTTTCAGGTCTCAAACTACTAAAGGTATCTGGATGGCATCTTGTGCTGAAAATTGTGCCTTGTACACTGGATTTGGAGGGTATTGCTGGAAGAGAAAGAGGAGAGGTGTTTCCGAAGGACCCCCTATAAGGTTTAATCACATGCACAGTTTAATTTTATTTTCGTTGTGTTTACTTTTTACTCAAAATCACTTCAGTGTCCTTGGTATATTTCTGACTTGAAATTGTATCCAAATGCATTACGCACTTCTTTTGATTCAATATTTCTGATTTATTTTCAGGATGATCTGCATTTGAGAAGCACAATGCCATTTTTGCTCTTGCTGTATCAGATATTGTCCTTATAAACATGTAAGTCCTTTTTTCTTACATTCATGCTCTTTCCTGTATACTCTAAATTTCTATGTAATTTGTTGAAGTTTCCATTTTTGTTGAATCTCATGAACAATTGTCACTGAAGGTGGTGTCAGGATATCAGCCATGAACAGCTGCCAATAAGCCACTCTTAAAGACTGTTTTTCAGGTGCTTTTGTGTTGCATGTTTCTTCTGTTATGCCAGCTAGTATATTTCATCTTAGTAGTTGTGAATTGAATTCTTGCGTTGCTATTTTGTCAACAGTTTATAATTCGGGTGTTCAGTCCACGCAAAACAACGTGACAAAACAAGGGTGTGTATTTCAACTTCTTTCCTAACTATTAATTTCTTTTTATGGCTGATGTAAGTCTTTTTTAAAATTTATCTTACATATCTCCACCTGTTCTTTGTTTGTAGATAGACACCACTCGAAAATATGGAACCTGCTCTGCAGGAAGATATTCAGAAGGTAACAGACCTACTAATCGTTCTGCAGTGTGAACTATGAAGAACTTGTTAATTATTATGGTCTGTGTCCTTCACAAGTATGTCCTTTGTATGTATGTGATAATGTTCCTAAACCACAAGCTCACAAAGATACCAATTAAGCGATTTTTTTTTTTTTTTTTGTAGATATTATAAGCGTAGTCTGAACTTTTTCACTGTTAGTCCCTGTACCACTTTAGAAGCGCCTGTTATGCAGCTTATGCTTAACTACTTTGAATTTCCAGGTTGAGGTTACAGCTCTTAACAGTTACGAAGAGAAGGAAGAGCAATTCAAGGAACAGGTGTGCAACCTGTAGACACTAGATAATATGCATGAAGTATTCAATTTTTGAATTGTTGGCTTGCACTTTGCAACAACAGACATCATGCATGTTTTTGGTTAGAAATAATTTTTTTCCGTGGCTTCGTGTTAATTTAGAGGTGTCATCCTTCACACTTCACAGTATTCTCAGGATCTTGTTCTCCACAATGTTGTAAACTCACTCAAGTTTGTGCTTACATTCCTTTTCCAGGTTTCAGCTGAGAAAACTTTGATCACACCTGTTCAATGTAAATTTCTGTGGAGACAATTTAAGACCGAGACAGAGTATAGTTATTTTCAGGCCATTGCTGCCCATGAAGCAAATAAACGTAACAACTGGATGCCACCTCCATGATCTTTAGGTGCTCTAATCATATCGGGTTCAATGACTTGATGACACTTCTAAGGTAGATACCCTCACCTGTGACTCTTATGTTAATTAATCTTGATATTGGTTTAATTCCCTATTTTTTGATTTGTATCATTGCACTTATTACTACAGAGTCTAATATCCTCATTGATAGTAAAAACAACAAATAAAATCCAGAAAATGGAACTTGAATCTCATCATCGTCACCATAAAAATTGAAAGGTTGAAAGGTTTAGCTTTTTCAATTATGGTTTTGCTGGTTTAAGACTGTTACATTGCATCACTTTAATCTTTAAACAGAAATACAACAAATTCTTTTTGTAGACAGTCAAAAGACTCAAAACCATTGTTATACAACATTGAAATCAAGGGTTGATCTCAAGAAATATTGTTAGACACCTGATGGCATGGCTTATTTACCAGTTACCATGTGCCATGTCCAGCTCATTCATGATAGCTGTCAGTCTTTTATGGTTGTGTCTGCTGTATGTCTGTTAGAGTCGATGCCCTTTTTTCGTTAATTGTAACTGGTGTCCCATTCTCTTTAGTTGGACTGCTATATAAAGCAGTGTCTGTAATTGTTTCTTCTAAACAAACATGAAGACAACTTAATTAAACTTTACATTTCTTACAAATTTGGGATAGAGGTAAATTTCTCTCATATTCTTCTCATTGTTTCCAATTTCGGTACCAATTCATCCCTCTGAAATCATCACCACTGCCATTAAAAAACTGACTGTTTGAAGTTTTGTTTCCATGTCATTGACACTTTCACCCATTTTATCAAACCCTAATATTCTCAGCACTCAATTTTACTATCAAAGTCTTAAAATCATTTCCATATGGTACCATGGTTCCCACATTTAATCCCTAATAAAACATTGATTGTTATCAAATTATTAATATGTTAGAATCAATGATATTGCTATTCTTGATATTGGACCTACTTGATGAATCTCGGTTATTCATCTGTCTTTTTTATTCTTTTTTCCTTGTTTTAGTACAAGGTCAGATTTCCAAGTACATATGTGCTTGATTTCCAAGTGCTGGTTAGTTTGTGAAATTAGATTTTCACTCTTAGATAGCTATTGAAATGCTAGTTTACGCCGATATGTGGTTGTCTTTCTTGTCACACTTCTTTCTAAGCCACTTTTACATATGAGGTGTTACCATGTTAGGCTTCTCAAATTGCATATGTGGTTGATAAACCAGTCAACATCAGTGAAGGAATTGCTTATTACGCTATGGCTGAATGTGTTGTTGTCACTGCAGTGAGAGATGGAATGGACCTTACTTATCCCATGCAAGTACATTGTCACAGACAAGGAATATCAAAAATGGAATCTGGTTTAAATATCAAGCAAGAGTTATCATTATTTGTGTTTCTTAGAAGATTACTGTGTGGTATACAGTTAGTTTTTTTTTCAATTATACCTCCTCAAAATGGTATATTAGTATAGAATGGATTCGACCTGACGAACCTAATCACTGAACAAATGGCTCTTTCGAAAGTCAATAAAAGTCAAATTTCAGTATCCCCACTTTAATGCTTAAATTGGTTCATTAATTTTGTAACCCCTCTTCAATTATATCCTCCTCTTCTTAATTCTGGTTTTGATTTCCACTTGTCTTTAAATTGTCTAAACCTAGTTTTGTATTTGATACCTATTTTTCTTGTTAATTTCATCCTTAACCTTTTCAATCGCATCCCAATTTCATTGGTTATTCTTATTTGGTTTTCTTCCTTTATGCGTGTTGTTCATTAAACCTATAGGTTTTTAGTAGTACTGATTGCTCGTTTGAGGTGTTCTACTGTCATTGTTTGCTTTGTCTGCTATATCAATTTCACCTTTTTTTTTTCTCCCTTGTTGTGCAGCATTAAGTTTCTGCTGTCAGCATCAGTGGTCTGCAGCAATGTCCCAATATGCTCAGTTGGCTCTTGTTTGATTGGTTTTTTCATGGTTGGCTTTTCAAGCATTATTCTTTGCTCCTTTATCCATTTACTGTCATTGGCTTCTCTCTGGAACTACAACATTGGGCATGTTCTCTTTAATTTTTTACCATAACACCTTACACAATGTTTTTCATTCACCTGGTGATCAATTCACCCCTTCTCCTCCTTTTAATTCCACATTTTTCATCTATCGGAGCCTACTTCATACTCATTCTCCTAGGCATTTGCCACTCACCAGCTACCATTCTTCTATTTATACCCAAAGTTACTTTCTTCATCATTCATCTCTCTTTCCCCTTACTACAATTGTCATGTTCCTCTTTTGTCTGATCAAATATACATAGTATTGCTCAACAAATGAAAGATGTTGATTTAGAGGATCCATCAATTCTAAGGAGAGCTGTTACTCATTCTGATGATGCTTTGTTACGTGGTATACAAGATTGGAAAATTCGCTTGGCTGGTCAATTTTGTGCACCTGGAATTATGTTATGGCAGGATGCTGAGAAAGCAGCTAAGATGAATTGGCCTCATCTCAAAAGAAACAAATCATGGTATGCGCTCTTGAACCAAATTTTTTTGCTATTGAATTCATATCTGTGGATAATAAAGAGGCTGTTTTATTTGGCGCCGCTTGGAAACTTTCATGGGTACCTTATCGTTCTTTAGGATCAGAATCCTACTTGTCCTTACCAAAGCCTTACCTTCACTATAAGTCTATAACCGTAGTTGAACCAGATGTCATTTATTCTCACTGGATTGAGTATGAGAACCTTTTACCTGAATTTCAATTTCCTGAAATACATAACACTCACTGGTAACATTGTAGGAGAAATAACTGTAGTTGAACCAGATGTCATTTATTCTCCAACTTCTACCTATGATGAGAGTCAATACACCCAAGATCACTGGTATTCATGCAGCCAATGCCACAGGCTTTACTCGATGGGTTGATTTTTTCTATGAAAAGCACCCCTACAAAGTTTGTGCTGATTGTAAGCTTCCTGACCATAACACTGATAGCAGTTCTACTATAAAAAAACCAGAACGCTTACTGTGGAGAGAACTATCAGAAATTTTGGTCATGCATATATTCTCCCTCCTGAATGTGATCCTTTCGAGAGTTAGCTCAACATTATTTACAAAATGGTCATCATTGCAGGACTACTTAGCGTCAACCATCTACTTCTAACCAGTGCAGACCTCTTGATGGGATTAATATATCGTGGATAAGCTTTGGTGCTCAGTTGAGGTTCAGTGAGATTAATGGATCTTGTTACTTGTCTCACTTGGTCAGTGGCGGGACAGTTTTATATCAAGTTCAGTGATCCTTGGCCTTTAGGGAACAGTCAGTGTTAAATCCCACTGGAAATAATTTTGCATTATATTCCAGTTACTAATGTAAGCTGAGTGATTGTCATTAACCTGCTGCGAAGAGGATGCACCCTCCCATTTCCTCATATATGAATCATTATGTAAACCATCAATGTTATAGAAAGGTTCAGCTGATGCAGTAAGGGTACTAGTAGATGCTGACATGTTTTTGTTCTGAGGTGTTTTATTAGTGCTATCTTGATTATTGTTCTCTTTATTATTTAAATGATTGATGTAGTCCGTGCATGTTACCTCAGATGGTGCTGGAACTGAAGATCAATTGGATAAGCTGCCTGTCCTCCTGAAACACCATGTCATGCTGCATCATTGCTGGTTCTTGCTGTGGCTGATCTTGCTGGAAATTGGCTCAACTTGTTGGAACTGATTCATAGCCTTCATGATGTCATATGCTGCTGCTTGTTGTTCCTCTGCATGTTGTTGTGCAATGATAAAGTCTGCACAATTTTGAAGCTTGTGTCCTATGATGTTGTAGAAGCCACAAAAGTTGTTGGGGAAGTCGTGGAACTCAAAGTTGATGTCATCGGTGAATGCCATTGCATTTTCAGCACGTACACTGAATCTCAGCCTTTGCTTGTATCTAATATAAGCCCTCACAGTGATTGAGAACCTTCAATTAGTTTTAGGTACAGGGTAAGAGAAGGAAGTAATCTCTCCCATACAAGCTAAATGTCTTCTCAAGTTTTTTTCACTATCGACTTGAGCTGGAGTTAAATTATGATCTGTGATAAAGAACATTTCAGTATCTGGAATCCATGTTAGTCTAATTCGGTGAAATCAAACATGATTAATCAGTACCCATCCATCCATTTACAAACAAAATCATCATCAATTGCAAAAATTGAACAAAACATAAATCATTTATAAAACCTCCCCGAAACTGTCATCTCCATAGCCATCCACTTTATATCCTGATGATACAGTTCCAGCAATCGAAAGTGTTTGTCTAAATTTTGGATTTGCTGCACATCTTTCTTTATCCATGTTCTCTGATATCTAATGTCCAACGGTGCAATAACACAACTACCTTCTTTTCCCCACTTGCGTGATTTTTTGTATTCATCAATGTATGATTACATTTTTCATTTCCGCAAGTATGATTTTGGCAGGGAGAGTCACTTAGGCTAACCCCGATGGGCTAGATTGAGCTGCTAGATTGACCAAAAAGTGTTGCAAATCAAAGAAAAAGTGTGGTTTAAGGGCAGAGAGACGAAAGGGAGTCGCGATCTTCAGAAAATATAATGAATTAAGGGCTTAATTGTCTTTTATGCACACGTGTGCAATCGCATGTGTGCCATATAGACTACTAACAGAAAATTTGGATGGCTGCGACAAATTTCCATTATGGGATAGAATCCCAAACAAATTAGAGAAAATGGGACATATTTCCAAACAATTTTGCAATGAATGATACCAGCATGCACAATAAACAAACAAGATTCGAATCATACCTACCGGGTGCGTGGCTTCATCCATGTGAAGATCTTCAGTGTACTTGATACTTCATGAGTTGTCAAAAACATCAAACGTTCTAAAAACTCTGGGTATACCATTACTTCTCAAAATTTTGCTAAATACAATCATTCTATGGTTTTAACAAAGTCCGGATCCAGCGACTTGCATTATAGTCTAAGTCATATGGGCTAGATTGGACTGCTAGATTAGGCAAAAAGTGTTGCAGTTCAAAAAAAAAAAAAAAGTGTTGTCTATTTATTAACACTGATTCTCTCCCTAGCATTTGCTCGTAGTTGAAGTAGTAGCGAGATAGTTGCGCTGAATGGTTCAACGCAACAAAAATCACCTTTTCGCTGAACAATTCAGTGCTGGATGTTTCCATCTTTTTAGTTATAGCCTTATACTCCAATCAAATAGATACGTACATTGTACTAAGATTCTGATGGAGAGAGAGAAAACACGTGGAAGAGTGTGATGGAGAGAGAAAGGAATGTGATATGATTGTTTTTGTTTTTTTTGGGTTTTTATAATCTGGAAGAGAAAGAGAAAGCATGTGGAATAGTGTGATGGAGAGAGAGAGGAATGTGGAAGAGTGTGATAGGATCAGGAGGGAAGAGAAAAAAGATGGAAATGAAAATAATGAAATTATGTGGCGCTGTTTGGTTCAGCGCCGGGTATTTATGCGCGCTACTGCTCAACACCCAGCGCTATTTTCTTCGACTAGTATGCTACGTTTAAACTCTCATAAGACTTAAAATGTTGTCCTAACTGACTTTGATTTTTAATCTAACTTCTAAATTAGGACACCATATGACTAAATCTTAAAACTATCAGGCCATCGGGCAGAGGAAGCCACATTGGGAAGTAAAGAGAACATCTCCCATGACTCATAGAAAGAGACACACCAAACACTAGGAAATCCTCTTTCTTTCTTTTTTTCCTTCGTAGGATTAGTTCTTACTTTAACTTGTTTTTTTTTTTTTCGGCAAAACAGAACTTACTTATCATTAATAATAAAGTTTGACATTACAGTTACATGCCCAAATTGGCTATTATCTTGAGGATTATACTTAGTCTATCTTGAGGATTATACCTAGTCTTTTCATTGTCGGTATTCATAGAATTCATATTACCCGGAACTAGGCTCGTACTCCCTTTTTCATATAATGAATTCTTGAAAGATCCCCTTTCTGCGCCATCCTTTGCGACACTTCTGGTATAGCTATCCCTCTTTCCTCTCCCCATAAGATCAGATATGTCTCTTCCACCTTCACCATAAGTGTTGGCATTATCGAAACTTCCAATCCCCCCTTTTCCACCCATGCTAGTTCCAATATCACTGACCCCGTCTTCTCCACTTTAAATTTCATTAAAGTCTTCATCTTCTTGAGAGAAACCAGATGTAGAATTTGTTTGTCCCTTAGATTGATTATCAATTCTATCTAAGACTTCAATCCAGTTCCTCACGTTTCTCTCTTCCCTGTTTGACCAAGACCAATCTTTTCCAAAAAGCTTCCCAAGTCTATACATTCCCATCAACACATAATTTGTTTCTAACGTATTACAGATGTTAACTTCGAAAGATTTAAAGTAATTAAATTAGCCATAAAAATCCTTGTCCAAAACATATTTATCCAAATTTACTTTGCCTTCAAACTGATTTGAGTCACCAGAGGACTCCCCAACCTGCCAAGATACTGCGACATTCTTGCAATTTATTGTTGACAAACACTTCATCACAGGTATCAAGGCCGTATTTCTCTCCTTGTTGTCTACACCTTGTGGTGCAGTAATGCACCTTGCTCCTCTGAACTTTCCTGTAGAATCCGTAGCAAACATGATTATATACTTGTTAGAATCATTGTTGTTGTTGAAAACAAAAAAATATGATTTCCCTTGCTTTCGTTCTTCAAAACCAGACTTCTTAGATACATTCAACTTCTTTGTTGCTGATATATGAGTCATAATCTGAAAAGCTGTATACTTGTAATTTGGTTTACTTCTGTTGAAAGCACTTTCACACCTTGCTTTCCAAACAACCTACATAGTGAATTCCCAAATGTTTTCCCAGCTAATATCATCATGATGAAATTTATTTTTGTTTTTAAACCAAGTTTGGATCCAGTTATTCAAAGTGTTACTTTTAGTTTTCACCCTACTAGTGTTATAAGGCAAATGTTTCCAAACATTTTTAACAAACTCACAATTCATGAAGAGATGGTCTAGACTTTCAACTGCCCCATTACAGTGAGCACAAATGGTATTGACATCAGGAATTTTTTTACCAATTCTTTCTCCCACAGGGACGATATCATGCAAACATTTCCATAAGAAGACTTTTATCCTAGGCATAACCCCCATATTCCACATTCTCCTCCAAGTACCAGTTCTAATTCCATTAGTACTTGGCAAATGTTCAACATCCTCAGCTAATTGTTTATAAAGGGACTTAACCGAAAATTCACCATTTGGTGTTAGACTCCACTTAACTTATCATTTTTGTTCTTATCTAACTTGATTTTTAGGATTTTCTGAAAAGTTTCCTCATCAAAACACAAACTAAGTTTATTTTTATCCCAGTCAGTTGACTCGGAGTTGAAGAGATCACAAACTTTAGTAAATCCAAGATCCCCAAAGGAATCCAGAGTATGAACAATATTATCTACTCCAGGAAGCCACTTATGGTTTAGGATATCAATATCCTTCCCATTGTTAACCTCCCGGTAGCTGTATTTCCTAAGATGCTGAAAACTTTTTGTTATTCCTTTCCATAACCAGGAATCCGTTACTTTGATTTTAATTTTTTTATCAAGAATGCCACCATTTGGAAAGTATTTTAACTTAAAAATAGTAGCCCACAGAGAATTAGGATAAGACACAAGCCTCCACCCTAATTTAATTATCATTGCTTCATTCATTATCTGGATGTTTCTAAAATCTAATCCACCCTCTAGTTTGGTTTGACAAATAGGGTCCCAGGCTTTCAAATAAACTCCTTTGGAATTCCCTTCATGTTTCCCCCAGAAAAAGTTACACTGGAGCGACGTAATTTTGTTTAAAGTGTGTTTCGGAATACGAAAACAATTCATTTGATAGTTTAGTATAGTTTCTATCACAGTTTTAGCTAGGACAACTCCACCTGCCCCAGAAAGGTTTATACACTTCCATCCCTTCAATCTACTGGCTATTTTTTTTTCCAATATTGGATCAAAACAAGCAATTTTAGAAGTATTGGTGAACAACGGTGAACCAAGATACCTGTCATCCATTTTTATCTTTTGAACTTTAAAATTTTTTATCATGATTCTCTGAAACTTATTGGGAACTTTGCTACTAAAGAAAACCCCAGATTTTTGAAAGTTAATTAGTTGGCCCGAACCTTCACTGAATTGAGTGAAAATATTTAGAATATTTTTACTTTCCACTAAATCAGCATTGTCGGAAATCAGGAAATCGTCTACAAACAACAAGTGGTTAATAGGGGGAGCATTCTTGGTAATCTTAATACCATGAATCAACCCCTTCTTTTGGGAAAGCATGAGATACCGAGAAAGAGCTTCCATACATAGAATGAATAGGTAAGGAGATAGTGGATCTCCTTGCCTGAATCCTTTAGTAGGGAAGAAGTGTGAAGAAGTGTTTACCAGGTGATCCATTGAGGAGCACCGCAGTGCTAGTTGTTTCTATACATTGTTTTATTAAATTACACCATTCATTCCCAAACCCCATTATTCTCAAAACAACAATTAAGAACTTCCATTCTACCCTATCAAACGCCTTAGACATGTCTATTTTTAGCCCCATGAAGCATTTCTTACCTTTTTTCTTTTTCATAGTATGGATTATTTCATGCGCAACAACAATGTTGTCCGATATTTGTCTATTAGTGACATTAGCAGACTGAAACGGAGAAATAAGTGTATCCAAAAGAGGTTTCATGCGATTAGTAAGTAACTTAGAGATAATCTTATACGTCGTATTACACAAACTTATCGGTCTAAAATGAGAAGCCTCATCAGGAAATTTGGTTTTAGGAATAAGAGAAACAAAATTGTTGTTTAATTCTTTAGAAGGAAACCAGAACTAAAGAATCTTTGTACCATTTTTACAATATTCATTGACACTAAATCCCAGTTTTTTTGAAAAAAGACCGCCGAGAACCCATCTGGGCCAGGGGAAGAATTCAGAGCCATTTTAAACACGATATCCCTAATTTCATCATATCCTGGCATTCTCATGAGGATAAAATTATCCACATTAGACACCATGCAAGGGATATTGGAAATTAAGTCATCATTGACAATGGTTAGTAGTAGAGGACATATTAGAGAAATGCTTATAAAGAACTTCATTAATATTAGCTCTACCCTCTACCCATAAATTATTTTCATCTTTTAAAGCACTAATAGAGTTCCCGATGGTTCTAGTTTTGAAAGTAACAGAGTTTTTGTCACCCAAATTCAACATTTTATCACCACTTTTAATTTTCAAAAATGACTCGTTTATTTCATACCACTTTTCAACTTGAAGACTCAGACTTTTCAGGGTTTCAGATTTATTGGTTAACATCGGATTATTATTGGCTCTTTCTAGATCATTTTTCGCTTGTTCAAGTTTTGAGCGAATGTTACCAAACGGAGTTTTATTCCACAAACTTATGTTTTTCTTAGCAACAGACAATTTTTTGACTACTTTAAAAGCAGGGGATCCATCATGATGAGTTAACCAGGAATCATTTATAACATCAATACAAGACTCATTTTCTAACCAGGTACCAAAGCATTTAAACGGTTTAGCGCCATCATTCATAACATGTTTAGTTCTAAGAATTATTGGACTGTGATCAGAAGCAATAGCACTCAAATGAACCACCTTAGCATCCGGAAATAAATTTAACCAACCTTTGTTCGCTAAACTCCTATCTAATCTTTTCTCAATTAATTTTGTGTCATTTCTATGATTCGACCACGTAAACGGATTCCCATAAAACCCAACATCAACCAACCTTTCCTGATTAACCGCCTCAACAGATCTATCTAAATCCAAAAAACTGATTTAAAGAAGAACCCACAATTGGGGGATATGAAAACTAATTGGGGGATATAGCTACAAGACAAAATAGGAGTCCCAATAGCAATTCTTGGTCACCCCTTATGTAATTATTTTTTTTAATTCCTAATTTACCCCTCACTAATTAGATTAGTGGTTAATAATAATTAGTAAAAATCATAAGTATTTGGGGGATAGATTAGTGTGTATTTTTATTTGTGTTTGGGTGTGAGTAGAAGGAGGGAAACTAATATTTGAGAGGAATTTCTTTTTTTGAAAATGGAAGATGATTGTGATGAGAGAATTACCGCTAATAAGAGGTTGAAAAATTGATTTTTTTTCTTTGAATCCACCATTGTTGCAGCTGAAAAAGCTTGGTGCCGGCATGGTATTTTTTTCTGGTTTTGATCTTCAGAATGTTGATTTTTTTCTGGTATTGAACAAGTACCGGCATGGTAATCTAGTTTTCGAGCATCGAAACGAGGTTAAAAGCATAGTATTTTGCTTAAATTCTATGCCTAGGAACGAGGATGAAAAGTATCCGAATGTTGATTTTTTTTTTTCACTTGACTACCGGCATTGATAGGAAATTCTCGAGCATCTCAGGTATCATGTTCCCAACATATGGTCTTCATCAATTCCGGCATGGTCTTCATCACTTCCGTTTTGAATTTTTTCTGGTATTAATCAGTCCACTGCCGGCATGGTCAGTTGATATGAAGACTATGCCGGTATCATGATACCGGCATGGTCATCATCAATTCCGGCATGGTCATCATCACTTTCAGCATGATCTTCATCACTTCCGAATAAAAAAAAATTGGTTTCCAAAGTGAGGAGAAGAGAATTTGATATAGAGTGGGGAGAGTTTAGAATTTGAAAGGGAATGGGAAATATTTGGGTTTCAAAGCTCCACCCCTAAATAAGATTAATAAGAAGTGGAGATGGAAATGGGGGATATGATTTTGTTTTTTGATTTTTATTTTGTGGGAAGGGTATTTTAGTATTTTCGCTCCCAAAAATCACCCCATAGCACACACCATGGGTTGGGGGAAATAATTCATATCCCCCAATTAATTTATATATCCCCAATTGCGTGTTCTTAAAGAAGCACATTCTTGGGATTTAACTTGAAGCACGATAGAAATCTTGCTTGTCTTATCACATCAGTCATAAAAAACTGATTTAAAGAAGCAGATTCTTGGGATCTTGGGATTTATCACGTACCAGCACCGCAGCACATATTTCAGGCCCAGCTGGCCAGGTAGACGGATTTGCAGGTGGGCACGTAACGTGTGTAGCGATATTATCCGTTTTCGATAAACCCAGTACTTTTCGAACTTTCGAGAAGCTTGTAATTGACAAATGTTGTCCCTATAAAAGAGATAAGTGGGTGCGCCATTAGTAGTGGAGCTGGAGCAGCCAAATAACTGTCTCATGACTCCGAACCTTTGGCAACACAAATGGGGTTATTTGGCAGAGTATAAATATAAGTAAAATACCCCATTTGCGTACCGACACAAGGATGTGCTGCATGTGCATACCAAAGAGGGAAAGCCTCTTCTATTAATTACTGAGTATCTCCGAGGCATCTAATTTATGGCATTTATAGCGTAATTATGGCATATATATATATTGCGTAAATAGATGAAATTTTCAGGATCTTTTATATATGCAAAGTGAGAGATTTGGCTCAAAAGAATTTAATTTAGAACAGTCCGAGAAGATATATGATATTTTGAAGTGACTTCTAAAGGTGGGATTTATGAGTTTCAAGAATTTGGTGAAATTATGATTACCTTGATATGTTTGGTTGCTAATATTATATGGAATCATGTTTTTTTTTTTCTTTTCTGGATTTGTAATTCCGCCAAAACCTCTACAGTAGAACTTCGATAAATTAATCTTCAATAAATTAATTACTTCGCTAAAATAATAAAATTCTCCGGTCCCAACTAGGCTTGTCCAGGCTAAATTTTAACTCGATAAATTAATAATTTCGCTAAAATAATAATTTTCTCCGGTCCCAAGGCTATTAATTTATCGAAGTTTTACTGTATTTTGAGTACATTTCCGGGATTCCCTTTAAGACTTGCTGGGAAGCTTATAAGGGATACATAAATCTACCTTTTTTTAGATTGATTAATTGGGGGATATGAAAACTAATTGGGGGATATAGCTACAAGACAAAATAGGGATCCAAATAGCAAAGTTGGGTCACCCCTTATCTAAGTATTTTTTTAAATCCTAATATACCCCTCACTAATCATGTTTAGTGGTTAATAATAATTAGTAAAAAACTTAAGTATTTGGGGGATAGATTAGTGTGTGTTTTTATTTTAATTTGTGTGAGTGAGGAGTAGAAGGAGAGAAAAAAAAAATTTGAGTGGAATTTTTTTTTTTTAAAATGGAAGATGATTGTGATGAGAGAATTAAAGCTAATAAGAGGTTGAAAAATTGATTTTTTTTTCTTTGAATCCACCATTGTTGCAGCTGAAAAAGCTTGGTGCCGGCATGATATTCAACCAAAAACCCATGCGGGCAATTGTTGGAAATGTTCATATATTGTTTGCCACTATCCGGGGGGTTCGGGGGGGCGTAGCTCTCTCGTTACGATTTTTTTTTGGTTTTTTCCTGGTTTTGAACAGGTACCGGCATGGTAATCATGGATTCGAGCATGTCGGTACATGTTCCGGCATAGTATTTTGCTTAAATTTCTATGCCGGAACAGGATGAAAAGTATCCAGAATGTTGATTTTTTTTTTCACTTGACTACGGCATTGATAGGAAATTCTCGAGCATGCGGTATCATGTTCCGAGCATATGGTCTTCATCAATTCCGGCATGGTCTTCATCACTTCCGTTTTGAATTTTTGGTATTAATCGGTCCAATTCGGCATGGTCGGTTGATATGAAGACCATGCGGTATTGTTTTCCCGGCATACCATGTTGCTTTATTTTCTATGCCTAGGAAGTGGATTGATTAATACCGAGAAAAAATTCAAAGCGAAGTGATAAAGACCATCTTAGGAATTGATGAAGACCATATCTTAGGAACATGATACCGGCATGGTCTTCATCAATTCCGGCATGGTCATCATCACTTTCAGCATGATCTTCATCACTTCCGAATAAAAAAATTGGTTTCCAAAGTGAGGAGAAGAGAATTTGATATAGAGTGGGGAGAGTTTAGAATTTGAAAGGGAATGGGAAATATTTGGGTTTCAAAGCTCCACCCCTAAATAAGATTAATAAGAAGTGGAGATGGAAATGGGGGATATGATTTTGTTTTTTGATTTTAAGTTTTTGATTTTTATTTTGTGGGAAGGGTATTTTAGTATTTTCGCCCCCAAAAGTCACCCCTTAGCACACACCATGGGTTGGGGGAAATAATTCATATCCCCGATTAGTTTCTATATCCCCCAATTACTAATTCTTTTTTTACCCTAACAATTGTATATTCCTACCACACTCTCCTCCAAAAAGTTTCCACATGGAATATGGGATTTAAAACATAAAAATCTCGAGAATATGAATTTTGACTTTGACTTAGTTACCAAACATGAGGAATTTGATGGATTCCTGACATTTGTAATCCCATTGAGTTATAAATCTCTTGGAATTGTGAATTCTGCCGCCAAACACATCAAAGAGAGAGATATTTTTCCTTTATAGCTCGAATCTGGAAGAGTATAAATATAAGTAAAGAGTAATATCGTGTATTATGAACACAAACTCGTTAGTCATCCTCATCGAATCATTTCTTATCCCCTTGTCTTCTGATGGCTTCATTTTTAGGTTTGATGATTGTCCGCTGCATACTGTTAGTGAGTTTGATTCTTACGCATCATGCAGCCATACTTGTAGAAGGAAGATTGGATATGGCGAGTATGCTAACGAAAGAAGAAGAGTTGGATATAGAGAGACAACTCAATATTCTGAATAAAGCTCCTATTAAAACAATGCATGTATGCAAGTGGTTTTTCTTTCTCAATTTTTTTTTTTTCTCTTTCGCTTTGTTTTTTTTTGATAAAAAGATAAACATAATACACTGTATTTTTTTTTCTTTTTTTTTATGTGTGAAGGCTCCATGGGGTGACGTGTACGATTGCATCGAGTTTCACAAACAACCTGCATTTGATCACCCATTGTTGAAAGACTATAAAATTGAGGTAATGTATACTCTTGTCTCTTACATCATCCATTATTTTGTTTTAGTTTAAATCGATAATAAACAATGTGTTGATCATACAGAAATATCGTGCCACAAAGCAACTCACTTGCATGTATTATTACCTTTTTAGTAGCCGCAAATAGTTGTGGATATAATCTTGTGGTGAATTTTCATTAGGTAAAAAAGGATCTTGTTTTCAGCAATTCCTTCAATATGTCCGGGAATCAACTTGATAGGTGCCCAAAAGGGACTGTCCCTATTCGTAGGACAACCAGAGAAGATTTAACTAGACCCAAATTATCACCAAACTCAATGGGTAATCAATATGTAAGTAGCTAAAGTTAACCTTTTCGGTATTTTCACAGTTGGCACTAGATTTGTTTTAAGATTAATTTTACTAACCTATTGGGTTTTCTGGATGGCAAACTGGTATTTTTAGCGAGCAGGTGCTTCCTATGAAGCAAAGCTTGGTGAAACAATTTATGGCGCAAGTGGGGTGGTTAACGTTTGGAATCCTCATGTGTCCCAAGATCAATTTAGTTCCGCTGAAATCGCTCTTCAATCTGGTTCACAAGACGAAATGAATCTCATCAAATTTGGATGGACTGTATGTATCAAATTACATTTTATTTTACACAACTTTAAAGTTTCTCTACTGCATGTCTAAAACATCTTGTTCACATTGCCATTACCTTTTTATTTGTTTGCTTTGGCCGGTTTAATATAGTACTCTAACAACCTGATGTTTGTTTTTTCAGGTAAATCCAGTGTTGTATGGTGATTATGTGACTCGAAGTTTTATATATTGGACTGTAAGCTTCTAAAAGCCTGTTTCTTTTTATTTATTTTTTTGTATCCCTAAGGTAATATATACAATATCGTGTTGTCTTACTTGTTTGGTATTTGAAAAGGCTGATGGTGGGAAGAACACGGGTTGTTATAATACCCTTTGCTCCGGTTTTGTTCAAGTTCATTCAGTATATACTCCTGATATGCCTTATTCCAAGACATCGGAAATTGGTGGCACGCAAGAATATAGTATTGCACAGATTACTCTTGTAAGTGACAAAAACTGCTCCTCGAAAACCTTATAATTATGAGAATTTTGTAAAAAAGTCTTAGATGTTGAATATCTACTCCCTCCGTCCCCAATATATAGGCAGAGAAGTGGGTTTCTCTTAGAATAAGAATTTTTTTTTTTTGATTTCATACATATTCATGCTCTTTCCTGTTTTACCCTTTGTACAATTTCCAACATTAGAAACATTACCTTAATTATAGTAGTAAATAGTTATAATAAATAAGGGTAATGTATGGAAAAACCCATCTTGGAAATGAAAATCCGCCTATCTAATGGACTACAAATTTTTAAAACTCCGCCTATATAATAGGGACGGAGGGAGTATATAAGACTGTTAAAAGTCGAAACCTTACTAGCATTAGATTTTGGTTCCCTCAAAACCAAAAAAACACAAAAATCCTTGTACTAATTCTAGTAGTGTGGAAGTTTGAAATTGTTACATTTTATGGGATGTCAAGAAACAAATAGAATACGGACATGGAAAAAAAAACTCTAAGGTATTTCAAAAAAGCAACGATCTTTCTTTCTTAGAAATTGCAACAGTTTGAATATTTTTAGAAATTGTTCTCAAATTTTTGCATAGAGACTTCTTTTATGGTTGACATTGAGAATTAATTTTTGTAATTGTAACTAAAAGTGTTAGTTTTGTAATGGTGTAGGATAAGGCAGAAAGGAAATGGTGGTTGACAATTCAAGGAAATATCCGAGTAGGATATTGGCCCGATACACTATTCCCCGCATTTGCACCAGGAGCTACATCTATTTTTTGGGGTGGTCGTGTGAAGTCTAATAATGACGGAATGAGTCCACCAATGAGCAGTGGTCAACCAATAGGTTCGCATCCTGCGGATTCGGGTTCTATTGATACTTTGCAGGTCGTAGATATGAATAATGCTTATTCGATACCAGAAAAAATGGAACTTACCATCGACTGTTTGGAGCATTATGATGCCAAGTATTATCCAGACCAAAATATCCTTCTCTATGGAGGAAGCGGTGGTGTTTGTAATACTAATTGAGCCAATAAAAACTATTTGGAAAGAGATTCTAATCGGGATTTTTGTGGGTTTTGGTTGGAAGTGTCAGTTCTAGAATCTCTTTTTTGTACGCGAGCAACCTTCCTCTGTTGTTGGTTGTTTTAATATTTTTTCTTAAGATATATTCAAAATAAAGATTTTTGCAACTTGAATATACCCATCATGCCATTCTAAGGTGTTAAATCATATCTATTGAAGAAAATATCAAAATAATATTTGGACACTGCAAAATAGCTTGTCTCCTTTATGTATCCTAAAAATATAAAAATGGGAAAATTGGGAAAATGCCCCATATTGGGTAGATTTCCAACATTGCACCTCATATTGGGGTATTTTCCCAAATTTCCCTATAAAAATTTCTAAAAGATTACTGGACTCGAGTAGGCAGAACACTCTGTTGCAACGATTTGATTTATGTTTCAACAATTATTTTAACTATAACCAAGCTCATTGTTCATCTTCAAATACCAGAACCTTCATCCTGAACTACCACCTTCCCTGCCCTCTGTTAGATACTTCATAGTTGCTTGTAACTGTACCCCCTGTACCATCCTTCAAAATGGCATTGGTGCCATTGGTACTACGAAATGCAGGAAACCCGCCACTCATTGACTCTGTTTTCTCCGTCAATCACTATGTATCATGTGAAGTCCCTTACTGCCACCATTGATTTCGCATAGCAAGTTGGCTAGGTTCCTCAGTTGCATCTTTTCTTTCTTTTTTTCTCACTAGTTGACACTGGTTGTTGCGTAACATGGTGGAATGGGATTCCACTAATTCCCATAGTAACATTGGTTGAGATTTGGTTCCTGCAATAATGCAGGAAATAGTCAGTCCTTGCTAGTTGCTATTGGCTTCAATATTTGTTATTTACAGAAATAAAAATTCTAGTCCCATAATCACTTAAATCAAAAGCAAAATAAGCCTCAAAAAAGATCAACCAAACAGAAGATAAAAAACATACACAAGAAAAACTTGGAGATGTGTTATACGTGTAGATGATGCTGGTTTTTTCGTGGCAGGATTTGCTAAATACATCTGCCAGAATGGAAGTAATGTGGCCGAAGTTTGGGCTACTAGAGATGACCTTCTACTTGCTATGTAACTTGGGATCAGAAAGCTTGAGGTTGATTGCGACTCCTCTTACACCATTCAACTCTACAGAAGTGAAGGTGCTCCCCCTTGGTATCTCATAGGACTTGTCCAGGACATTGCAGATATGAAAGAGAAGTTTGAAGACCTGGTGTTTGTCCATCAGTACATATAATCTAATTTTGTTACTGGTACATTATCGAAGAAAGCTTATGATAGATGGCTTGAAGGAGTGTGGTTTGATAATCCACCGGTTGAAATAGTCAATAATACTGTAGCCGACATTCAAGGTGTGCCTTACCCGAGAATGATCAGAGTTTAGTTTTGTGGTTTTGGAAAATTTGTCAAATGAAACAGATGGTCATTGTAAGAACATGGATTTGGCTAAAGCCGAGAGCACCAGAATGGGGGCTTCGGACGATGACTGACCGAAGCCAACATTGACGATAGCACGATAAAGCCGAGGTCTCAGCAGCGATGACATGTCAAGCCGAGGTCGCTAGAAAACGATGATGTGGCACGGACGGGCTGCCCCCAAGAGAAGACTAATGATTGCCTAAATAACCCCAACTTTAATAGTGCACGTGTACGGCTAATGACAAAAGACTTGCTAGAAAAGGTATTAGGGTACACGTATACGGTATTTCCATATCAGGCTTTGCCTATAAAAGCAGAGAAATCCTCCAAAGAGAGATAAGGCTGGCTAGAGAATTGTACTGTGTATTGGGATTAGTCTCCTCATAACCTTATAATGATATTAGGGTGTTTACATTTGGCGATTTCACTGGGGACTAATCCTCAGTACCATTACAAAATATAAAGCCATGATATCGGGTGCGCCGCATAATCGTGCATCCGAAACCAAAACCCACCAATTAATCAACCACCTAATCACTGGATCGGATCAAATAGTTTTTCTAGAGCACCAACGAAAAGAGCAAGAATCAGACCCTATGCACATTGAAGTAGAAACCGCAGTAGGGTCCCCGTTTAGAGTTGAATAAGGGAGAGATCCGGAAGATAGAGCTGTGCGTGAAGAATATGGGAAAATCTTCTCTCTAATTTCTTTCGGGAATCCATTCACCAAACATCAGCTGGAAATGGCTTGTATGCACATTCTAAACATTTTCTATAAGGAAGACCCGCACAAGTACATAGAAAAACATTTCACGAAATAAATAACCTTTTCGGAAGGAGACATGATGGTCGAAATCGGGCACTTACGTCCTCTTTACATTACAATATCGGTTGGAGAAAATACCCTAAATAGAGCTTTCGTAGATACCGGAGCTTCTCTGAACCTAATCTCTCAAAATACCATTCATCGACTACGCATCCCCCAATGGCAATCAGACGCTTCGATACCAAACTACGAGACTTCAGTGGGAAAAGGCAGCGAACAATTGGAACAATACAATTAGAGATCACCCTCGGACCTATCAAAGCCATCGAACTTTTTCATGTCATAGAAGTAGACCTAACTTGTCACATCATATTAGGACATTCATGGCTACAAAAGCATGGAATAATACCATCAACGGACCACCAATGCGTCCAATTCTTGCATGAAGGGAAGGAATGGCGTGTCGCAGCCACGAAGAACCCATTTACGAAATCAGGAAAAGATCTTTTCCCCAAAGCAGCCTTTTATGAACAACAAAATGCAACATCCTTTGAATATAGTTCCCGAAGTAACCAAGAGGATAGAGGAGAATCGAGCATTCGCAAAAGACATTTTCAAAGCCACATTAAATCCGATGGGAGAAAACTGTATTGCTATGTTGATAGAGAAGACACAGAAATCGAAGAGGAGCAAATAATGCACGCAACGGAAGATATTGCTATCGATGAACCCGAACACACTTGGGAGCGTCCAACCAGTGTTTTCAATAAAAATGCCGAACCTACGATTCCTCTGAATATAGGGACTTCGGACAATCCCAAAATACTCCAGATAGGAAATAATCTAACAGAAGGAGAACGCGAGGGGTTGGAAACTTTACTGATGGAATTTCAAGACGTTTTCGCTTGGACATATGAAGACATGCCTAGATTAAATCCAACTCTCGTCCTGCATGAACTCAAAACTTCAGCATATTTTAAACCAGTAAAACATCCACGCAGAAAATTCTCCCATACAGTCGAGGCACAAATTAAAGAAGAAGTCTCCAGGTTGCTCGAAGCTGGGTACATTAAGCCCGTACACCACCCAACATGGTTAGCCAATATCGTACATATGGAAAGAAGAACGACAAAATCCGATGTTGTGTAGATTTCCGAGATCTCAACCAAGCATGCCCCAAGGACGATTTCCCTCTCCCCTTATTTGTCTTTTGGTCGACTCAACCGATGATCACGACCTAAACCATAGAGAAATGGTAGTATATGGAGAGCAACATTTCTTTTGATTAATCCAAATTGTGGGCTCAAACTCGCAAGTATGCTAGCCCTAACCAACATGGTGAAAGCTTCCACTCCTCCGTGAAGAGCTTGCAAGTGCTAAATGAGAGATGAGAGATGGTGTTTAACTATGACGGTGATACTTCTATTACCACGCTGTAAATCTAATTCTTACTTGAGGAGAGAAAATAAAAAATATCTTTTGTGATTCTAATAATTACCGAAAGCTCATTTCTAGTAGTACAATCACTACAACACTAGGTTTGTTTTCTTTTTCTTTCCTTTTGTTTAGACTTGATGTTTATGGGGGATGTTGGTGTGTGGATTATTTGCTTTTGCTGGTATTCCATTATGGGATACTTCATTGGTGTTTATATTAATTTCTCTTACTGCTGGCATTTTGTTGACTGTTTTATATTCGTGAATATGCATGTAAGGAAATAGTCATAATTGCTGTTTTTAGCTTGAAGGTGTTATTATGTTTGTTTGTAGTAAAGGATTGCTAGGTGGGGTGGATGCGCCCCCACCCCCACCCCTTTTTTTTTTGCGAGGGTGGTAAGGTAAGCGTTAGTTACACGCGCCTGCTCTCTTCTTTTTTTTTTTTTTTTTTTTTTTTAGAGGGTTTTAGGGTGGCGGACGTTATTAAAACGCGCCTATTCCTCCCTTAAGGGGAGTTGGGCGGGACTGGCGCTAGTTAAACGCGCCACCCACCCACCCCCCCCCCCCCAACCCACCCTTTTTTTTTGTTTCCTTCCATTCAGAGGGATGTTGGGGTTGGCAGGTGTTGATAAAACGCGCCCTTTCCCGTTTTTTCTTTTCGTGCCCATTGGTCCATTGGATGCCTTTGGCGTTACTAGAACTTTTTGTCGGTCAACCGAGCGCCTTTAGCAGCCCCGGGACCTTTTGTAAATTTCGTTAGTCAATCAGGCTCCCTTGGCTATCCTGAGATTTTGTCAGTCAACCGGGCGCTTTTGGCATCCCCGTGACCTTTTGTAAATTTTGTCAGTCAATCAGGTGCCCTTGGCTATCCTGAGACCTTTTGTCAGTCAACCGAGCGGCTTTGGAATCCCCGGGACCTTTTGTAAATTTCGTCAGTCAATCAGGCGCCTTTGGCTATCCTGAGACCTATTGTCAGTCAACCGAGCGGCTTTGGCATCCCAGGGACCTTTTGTAAATTCGTCAGTCAATCAGGTGCCCATGGCTATCCTGAGACCTTTTGTCAGTCAACCGAGTGCCTTTGGCATCCCTGAGACCTTTTGTAAATTTCGTCAGTCGATCAGGCGCCCTTGGCTATCCTTAGACCTTTTTTCAGTCAACCGAGCGGCTTTGGCATCCCCGAGACCTTTTGTAAATTTCGCCAGTCGATCAGGTGCCCTTGGATATCCTGAGACCTTTTGTCAGTCAACCGAGCGCCTTTGGCATCCCCGGGACCTTTTGTAAATTTTGTTAGTTGATCAGGTGCCCTTGGTTATCCTGAGACCTTTTTTCAGTCAACCGAGCGCCTTAGGCATCCCCGGGACCTTTTGTAAATTTCGTCAGTCAATCAGGCGCCTTTGGCTATCCTGAGACTTTTGTGATGCTTACTCATTGATTATGAAAGCGGGTTTTAAAAAACAAAAGAATAAATAAAGTTGCTTACAATTCGCTAGCTCATACTTCGATTCTTCCCTTTCCCTTTTCCTTTGGGTTAGTGATGGGGAAACAGATCATGCACGATTGTTTGTTTCGTGTTTTCGAGCTCCCCGGCCACCCGTTTTCGTTCAAATATGCTTCTAATGACAAAGCATTCTTCCGTCGGGTTTCCCATCCTCCGATGATAATGACAATAATTAGGCGAGCTCTTGTCCATCTTGTTGATATCCACTGTGGTTGAGGGCAGTTAAATTTCTACTTCGGCGATCCATTGATTTAAAAGTTTGACTACGCGATCTTTGCTACAAGGGAGAGGGGGTGGTATTTTATGGTCGCGTCTTCCTCTTCCGCCCTTTCCTTGGTTCCTGCCGTCGCTTTGGGACCAACCCCTACTTTCCCTGCTGACATTGGGCCTTGCGTCAAATGAGGTTTCTTCCACGACTCCAATCGTAATACGCCAGATAGAGTCTTTGGGTGCTTCTTCTACGCAGTCGGCGATCCTATCAGCTGCTTCTTCTAGTTCTACAAAGGTCTGGAACTTGAAATTAATCATACCCCCTTTGAAGGCTAGGATCATTCCTCGTACACAAATTTCGACGAGTGCTTCCTCGTTGATGTCTTCGTGGCAATCCAATGTCAATCGTCGGAACTGCGAGATGTATTTTCCTACTTCTTCTCCTACCCACTTTCCACTCTTGCTTAGGTCTATTGCTGTAATCTTTCTTTTCGCCGAATAAAACTTCCCGAGAAAGAGTGCGGACAAGGTTTTCCACGAATCCACACTCTCTTCTTTTAGATTGTCATACCAGGAGAACGATGTGCCGTAAGTGACTTGGTAAATTCTTTTAAGCATAGTTTTTCATCATTGGCTCTGTCGTTCATGGCTGATAGAAATCGGATGAGATGTTCCCGCGCGTTTCCCTGGCCTTCGTATATTTTGAATTTTGGGGAGGTATAATCTTAGGGGTATGAGTACCCTCGGATGTGTGCGGGATATGGGATACTCACGCGGCATCGGTTGTCTTGTTTTATTACATGGTAGTTCTGCTCTAGGTATTCGACGATCTCCTTTTGTCTTTGCCTACGTCGTCTTATCAGCCTTGTGTTTATCATCTTTTCTTGTTTCTTCAGGGACATTTTGTCCTGCTTCAACTGCTTGCGTTATCCAGTTTTCCAACTCCTGTCTCCTTCGAGCACGTTTCTTCAGTTCTTCTTGCATGCCTTGTAGAGTTAGTGTCGTGGGTTTCGCTGGTCGAGCTCTATGGTTCACCGATCGCTTGATGACACCTAAGATCGGTGTTTCTTCCTCTCTGTCATCGTCCTCTAATGTTACCTGATCGAGGTTAATGGGATAGTCAGCCGCTTGATCTCCTGTAGTGTCCGAATCGGTGCCTCCTATGTGTGTCATTTGTAAGCTAGGCACGAGCCTCCGGGTGTGGTCGCCAAATGTTGAGGGGTGAATTTCAGTCTAGGTTCTACCCGTCCTAGCTATTACACATGACCTCACAATTCCAATAATAGTTAGAGAGAGAGAGAGAGTTGTGCTTCCATTGTACCTTGTCCTTTCTTTTATAGGCTTTCCTAAAAGCCTCTCTTTTTACTACTTCATGACACAGGTCCTAATACCCCTTAATTACCCTTAATGCCATTCTTTAACATAACCTCTTCCTTCTTCATTAATTCCTCCTTTATCCTCTCATCTTTTATGGGTATCTTCTATTTGGGCTTGGGTTTAGTCCCCAAGTCCTACACCTTAACCAAAGTTCACCTCTATTCTTAGGGGCATCTCTAACTCGTTAAGGGGATATTTTTTCATGTATCAACAATGCTCTTGAGCTACGTGATGGAGGTTCAGAATACCTAGGAAAGGGTGTTCCAAGGTTTGTTGGTTGGTTAATTTTGAAAATTTATTGAACATTTCTTCGGTAATTTTATCTTTTATGTAGAATTATTCTAACAGAATTTGAACCGATGTGGTGTTTTTCCCCTCCCTGTGTAGGCTGTTGATAATGTTAACTCCATCATTGGACCTGCATTGATCGGAAAGGTATATAGCCTCCTTGGAATTTAATTATAGTCAATTAGATTTTAAGGAATAAATAATTTCAAATTTTCATTCTAGTGTGGTGTCTAAATGTACTATTTCTTTGATAGAAAGCCGTGTTAATATTTATTGTAAAACTCAGTCGAAATTGCAGCACAATGTCTCCGATGATAACTTCATGGTGCGAGAACTTGACAGCCTGGTCTCCCTAATTAATGAATGTAGCACGGAGAAGGAATGCTAATAATAGGTTACAGATGAAAAGTAAATTCTTAGCTTTATCCCACACGTAAGTCAATCGTGCATCTACTATATATCTCATGATTCATCGTGTTTGTTTCCTTTTCTAAACAGAGGCCCCGATGTGTTGTCCTTATATTTCTGAACCTCTGGGTATGTTGTCTTTTGCTGATCAATTTTATTTTTTATTTGATTTATAGCCTAAGAAAATTAATGGATTAATGATTCCTTCTAACTGTGAGTGGGAAGTAATAGCATGTAATGTACGAGTGTGAGTGAATGTGTGTGGTGTATGTTGTGAGTGTGTGTAACACATGTGAGACTGGCGGTTGCAGCTACAAGAGTCGAGTATATCAACTCAGTCAGTCCTGTATTCAAAACAACCTTTCTAATCAAATTCATTTTGAATCTAAAATCGTAAGCAATGTAGAAACCAGGTTCTCCTGTGTTACTATGGTATCATCGAGGGGGAAGCCTCACGGCGTCGATCCTTGGCGATTTCCTGAACTTTCATCACCACCACCACCATTAATCTCTTCTTTTGCTGCTGCTGATCTAAATTTTCTGAAGATTCATGATGGTTTTTGGTAGAAATTAGGGTTTTTGTTTGATACCTGCTGCGTCAACAATATGAATCAAGCGTGATCATCGGATTCGAAATTTGGTTTTTCTAGTGTGTGCTCTTGGCGATTCTGGAGTACAATCTGGAATTCGATTGTTTTTTTTTTACTTCAATTTGGATTTCGATTGGTTCTGCTTCTTCAATCTCAACTGGTAAATCAAATCTTTGTTGGTAATCTCCATTTTTATCTCTAGATTACTTCAAATCTGATTTCATGTGTTCATGTATCTCAACAATATTCAATTTCCTCTTCATAATTTGTCTTCACCATAATTAGTTTCATCTAATTTCTTAATCAAGATTTACTGTTCTTGATTCCTGGTGCTATTTGAGTCTGAGCATGTTAGAGTCTACCACAAGTGTGCTGGTTAGATGACAACTTAAAGTTGTTCCACTAAATAGATTCAGTAGAAGGTTGAGATTATTGTTGGTGAATTTTGCGGCACAAATCTAGTGCTTAAATTGCTCATATTTGGATTTGGTTTGGTACTGATTTAGAGGTTGGAGTTCTATTGTTGAGTCTTCATTCAAATGTGAATATAGCCTGTGATCCTTTATCTTTACTTTCTTGTTTGCAATTTTTAATTCATGAATAATACACATCCAGCTGAGATCTTGCTGTGAATATGTCATTTGAAGAAGTGGAAGATTGAATAAGTAACTCTTAGTTCTTGCTGTACTTGGAAGGATGTATTGGGTTTTGCAGCTGTGCAGTTCTATGGTTATGCTGGTTTGTGCCGAATTGTTATTCTTCGGGTTCAATGGTCATCTCAAGTCCCAGCTAGTGCCACTTCCTTTGTATCTTGTTTGTCATTAGTTATTAATTTTGGATGGCAATTCAACCTAAGAGCCTGGTCCTTATTGTGATGTGTGAGTGAGTGAACTGTTGCTGCTCTACTTGACTCTTCTTTGGCCGTTTCCTTGTCTTCTGCTCATCTTTACTATTACACTCTTGCTTCTCACCTGCTGCTGCAACTGCAACACCTAGTGCATCAATTGTCAATGCTGCTGCTATCATATTTTGTGGCCACTTACTACACCTGCATCAACCATTGCAATATTCAACGCTTAATACTCCTTCCGGGTTACCACTTTCGCCTACATTAGTCTTCTTTGTATGCTTTATCTCTATCCTACACAAGCTGCATTATTTGGGTCTTCTGTCTTGTGCTTGATGCTGTTTTGGTCCTTGTAAGAGTGGTGCTTCTTCTTCGTCATGTGTATTGTTAATTGCAGCTCCTATTTCGTGCTCTGCGCCTATTCCTATATCTACATCAACTATGGCTGCAATATCACCTAGTAACCTGCTGTGACAGTGCATTTATCCTGTGCTTCAATATATGCTTAGGCTGCTATGGTGCTACTGTACACATTGTTCCATCTCTGCCACAAGGATTTAGCAACTATAACATCTCCAATTCTGGCCTTGGTTTCACTACTACACCAACTATTTTTGTTGCTGCATGAATCTCACCTACTGCTGCTGTTTCATTTTGTCTACTGCTGCAACAACTTTGCCAGCATGTATTTTTTCCTAGTATGTGTGTGAGTGAATGTGTGTGCAATCTCAAGTGGCCTCAAGCCCCCTTGATCTTGAGGGAGGGTAATAGCATGTAATGTACGAGTGTGAGTGAATGTGTGTGGTGTATGTTGTGAGTGTGTGTAACACACGTGAGACTGGCGGTTGCAGCTACAAGAGTCGAGTATATCAACTCAGTCTGTCCTGTATTCAAAACAACCTTTCTAATCAAATTCATTTTGAATCTAAAATCGTAAGCAATGTAGAAACCAGGTTCTCATGACTAGGAAGGATGCTCATTCAGTCAGAATTTAGAAGAGCAGGGATGTCATTAAGTGGAAGGTTAGGCGCTCCCAAGTATTTGTATACACTCTGTGTCTTTGCTTCCATTATGATTATCTCACATAATATCTCTAGGACAAGGGATAGAAAGTGAGGCATGTCTAAGTAACAGTTAATGCCTCATTCTTTTCACTTATGTTTTCTTTAGAATTAATTATGTTTTTTTTTAGGAATTCTGTAGTTCCAGTACAAATGCTAAAGATGGTTTGTCAGCTTACAAGATGAAGACAAGGACTAATAAATAAGAGTATAAGCCTCAATCAAAGAAAGCAATTGCAAGAATCATGCTGGCAACGACACAAAGCAATCAAAAGATTGCAAAACAGATTATAACGATGACATTGAATAGTAATAAAATTTTGGTTTTGTTGTGAGTTGAGTCACAAAATTGTTTGATTATTAATCATTGGATCAGGATGACCTGAAACTGCACCATATATGCAGCTGCGGCCGCCTGAAATCCATTTTTTTTATTTGCGGCTACAATATTTTGTGACTTGAGATGTGCGTGAGGAAATTTGTAACAAAAAAAAAGACACATCTCATTTTCTTACTGGACGGTTAAATTGTTACAAACCACTCTATGAAAATAACAATCATTACAAAAGAAGCCACATGTCACAATTTTAATGATCAGTTAAATTTATTAAACTTGTTACAAAAATTTATGACAACTACAACCAAAACTAAAAAAAGACACGTGTCAGCTCCTTAATGGATAGTTAAACCTGTAACAAAGGATTTTATTGGCATTTACAACCATTACAAAGCTAAGATAAGCATAATATATCATTTTAGGTTAAACCATAACAAACTTAATGTGACGGATTTTAGTTATAATATTAATTATTTTCAGTAATGGATATTAGTTGTCATATTAAGTAACACTAATTATAACACCATATTTTATACATTTATAATCCATGATAAATATTTTAAGTGATGGATTTATTACATAATAAAAACCATGACATGGTGTAGCAGAAATCCACGGACTAGCTGGTAGAAGAGGAACCTCCCTCACTGCTGGTGGTCCAAAAAGAAGAAGATGATGATCCCCGCACGCACGACCCCTGTGAAGAAACTATCCTCTCTGATGCTGCTGCGGTAGAGGACGATGCTGACGGTGTGTGGGTAGCGTCTGGTGTAGCAAACTCTGTGTGGGTGGCGTCTGATGTAGCAACCTCTGTGTGGGACCCAATAGAGTGTGATGATGAGTGAGCAGAATGTGGTGGGGATCTCTGGGAAGGCGCTCGTGGGCGATAAAACCACCATCCTAGGAATCCTAGAATCCCTAGGATGACTAGTACGCCCACGACGATCCCCGCGATCGCCCCACCAGACAACCCACCACCACCATCATGTACATCAGGTAGGCGGTGGGGCCCACTAGTGTATGAGGGATAGGGAACATCCGCCTACATATCACAAAAATGTTACCATAACAAATTAAAATAATTTCTAATTTCTATTTTTTAAAAGGATCTAGTTTTGTTTTATTAATGGCTAATACTTTCTTCGTTTCAGGAAAATGGGTGGTTTTTATTTTATTTAATTTAACCTATTTTTAAACAACTAAACTAAAAGAAAAAGTATTACTTTTATTGAAATAAAGGTATCAATAACTCAATTAATTTTCATCATTGTTAATTAACAACATAATAAAATTATTAGAAACAAATGATTGTCATTAGTAATAATTACTCCCTCCGTTCTTAAATAATAGGTTGGTTTCTATAAATAGATGTTTCAAAAAAATCGTTTCTAAATTTTGGTTTATTGCTAATTGGGAAAGTCAAATGTTACTTTAGTTTTAGGCAAACTACAAATTCACTTTTTCTCTTAACTTCTTTTCGATAACATAGTGTCAATCCTGTGGATCATTTCACAAATTGGTTTTATCTTTGATTTTTGCATTCACAAGATGTCATGTGAAGGACCAGGCTTGAATAATTTTTTTTATTGACAAGTGTCATGAGGACTACTTTCAACGATTAGTTCTCTTAATTTCCTTAATTTTCTTTAAAAACAAAATCAACATATTAATTAAGAACGGAGGAAGTATTTTTTTTTTTCCAGTCTATCCTTTATCCCGCTAAAAAGCCTGGTCTCCCTAATCAATTACAGTATTTTTTTATAAACAAGTCCATAAAAATCTTAGCTTTAGTTCACTGCTTTTAAAGCTTTCATAGTTTAGTTAGTCCATCCATACCTATAAAAAAACGTTTTTAACCCCAAAATGTTAAAACTTGGCTCCGCCACGAACAGACGAACTTCTACTGTGTATTCAAAATCTTCCTAAATAAAGGCATTCTTACCGTGTCTTACTAACTTAGTATTCCAGTTTACTCAAAACAAACACCAGTACGTCCAGACTAAACTTCCTTGAATTTTTTCCGTTATCATCTCAAAAATCATCCATCCCAAATTCCAGAACCAATATCAATTAAGACTAAACTAAAACCAACAATTTGAGTAAAATAAGAGAGAATAATTTGTATCTGACGCCAAAAACCAAGGACATAGATTTAACAGCATACATTATAGATCTTAAAGCTAGGTATATAAGCAAGAGTGGTTTAATTTTACCTGTACGTTCTTCAGATCTTTTACTGATCTTGCCAAAGAAGACGATGAAGAAAAAAGAAGTGCGCTCAAAACCATCCCCTTTGTCGCCATTTGTCACTGTGAATGAATCTAGAGAAAAAAAAGGGGAAAAAATTGAAATCTATTAGTAACATAAATCAAAATATATAACATCGGTAATCAATCTTCATATCATACATCATAAGAAAGAAAGAAAAGTAAATGATAGCATCAAATTAACCTTGTATATGATCAGAATAAACAAAGCTGAAGGATCACAAATCTTGATGAAAACAATGAGTCTTTGACGAAGATATAAACTGTTAGATATGTCCTTGTTGTTTTGTAGATATCCCAAGTTGTGGTAGTAGTTGTGATAAACCAGTATTGATTTTGGGTTTTATTATCCTCCAAAGTAAACTGATCCCACTAGCAATGTTGCCAAATTTGGTATCCACATTAACACAGCCTCAGTACTAATGAGGTAAAAGTGTCTTTTTTTCTTTCATTGTTCTTTCATAGAATTTAGAAGATGATGACAAAGGAATGATGACAAAGGATTAAAGGTCGCCTTTTTAAGGATTAAGGAGAACTTACAAGTTACAAGTGGAGAGTTAAAAGTATAGTCGGAAAAGGGAGGTTGCGG